>JAOBAT010055990.1:0-33093 GCA_026413305.1 Hydrozoanthus tunicans
GGGGGTCAAATTGACAAAAAATTGTGTATTTGTGAATAAGACCTTGTGAACAACTTTCGTAAATTTGACATTTTAAAGGCCTTCAAAAAGGAAAATCAAATCTTGATTGGGGATTTGTAGGGGCTGGGGGTCATATTAATTTTTTTACTGCAGAATGGGGGTTGATAGAAACTGGGGGCTATATAGAAGACGTTTGGCAATGTCTTAAATTCTGCCTTTAAACTATAACTTTATTTCATATGACTTTTTTGTAGTCTGGCAATATTGGTCGGTAAAAACGTTGTTTTTGTCGGTATGTTTAAACCAAAGTTATGTCTTCATGAGCAAATAATGAAACTATGGCAAAGGATAATAAAAGTGCTCACGCTTAAAAGTTTGTAATTATAGATAAAACTGGTATGTTTTTTAAAATGGCCTGGTTGGGTGTGGTTGAAATTTAAAACATTTCACGATTTTGAACTTTATTTTAAAACAAATTTTTTGAAGTTATTAAACTTATCAACTACCGAATCCCCCGACTTTTGCCTGACTCCTAACCATTTTCTGGAATTTTCTTGACCGAAAGCAAACTTTCTCTCTTTTTGGCGTGGTTTGGCTGTTTTCCAAAATTCGCTGACTTTTTTGTAGTCTGGCAATATTGGTCGGTAAAAACGTTGTTTTTGTCGGTATGTTTAAACCAAAGTTATTCGCTTTTTATAGTTCAGCAATATATGCTTTTAATTCAGTGTGCAGTAGTGAAAATGCTGAATAAATAAAGTTGACAGTTGCTTATTGAACTCAATTTTATTGAAGAAGAAAAACTACAACAATAGAAAGTGTAAAACTTCAGTCAAGAGATACAATATTGTTCGCTTTTTAAAGCAGTTGTGAATGTTTTGGCAAACTATAGAATCGAGTGTCCATAGTATAAAGACAATAAAATATTTCAGAAAACATAGTGCGACGTGTCGGACTGTGGCGTGAGTGTTCATTAAAAAGATCCCAAATATGGCAGTCACTGGACCGAATCGCCAATCGCGACATGAAGAAAAAAAAAAGAAAAAGAAATTGACTCGTGGTACCACGAGTAAAAACCAATGGCAGAAGTAGAGATGCATTGTGGGTAAGATGCATCGAGTGTTCTTAGAAAAGCTTGTAAGAAGCTCGTATTTCTCTTCTCACCAAGAGTCGGGAGGAGGGCGCGAGGATGTAGTTTGTGCAAGAGTTTAATGGTAAGTAAAAACTCATAGAAAATAAACTCAATAGCTAAAACTGATGAAATGCAATGTTTTGGAACTACTGTTTCACGTTGGAATGATATCATTGTCGTTTGGTGTGTGTATTGTTATTCTAGAAAAACCTCATTTAATTTCCGAAAATAATGGTTTGTTGTCTTGAAGTTAAAAGCTGTATTTTGAAAATATGTTTGAATAAAGCTAGAATTAAGAATGAAGGAATTGCGATTCAGCTGTAGGAATGATAATGGATTATGAAAGGAAAGGCTGTGTTCGTCATTCGTCGGATCAAGTTCCGGCGCAGCTCACTGAACACATGGTTTGGTGCATTTAATCTTGTCAAACATTGAATTTACTTTCCTTTCTCGTTTTTATATTGATGTTAGAATATGTTGTGTTATGTTTGAAGTTATTTTCTTCAGACAAAGATAAATTTTAACAAAGTCGATGAATTTACAGCCCAATTTAACTACATTATGGTAAATACCGCGTATAAACTCGCGTGATTACTTACCGAAGAACCGAGAATAATATTTTTGAAAGTTTGTTCAGTTACTGTTCACCTTTGTAATCTAGTATTATTGCGAAAGAAAGAAACAAACTACAAGACAGAAACAGCTACAGTTCGGAGCTTGGCGGTGTCTTGCCATATATATTGGGTTTATATCAATGTGTGACTTCCCAGAAGGCATGAATGCTTCCATTGAGTTTTCAGAGAAACTGCAAACACTCAGTAAGGCCAGTAAAGATATTGAATGTCTTATATTTAGCCTAGATCTTTCGGAGTGCAAAATATATCCCTTCCAGTACTTTCAGGAGAGTCTTTAGACTGGCTTTCTTTTTATAAAGTTTCCTCAGCAGTCGAAAACATTTGTTTAAATTCAAACTCGGCAATAGACAGTTCACAATGAAAATCTATACGTATTCCGAGTCTTTGACCTATAAACGCAGCTTGCCGCGGTATCAATTTCAGCACAGCCAAAATCGTTGCCAGACAAGTTCCACTAGTAGTTGAAGTAGAACCGAATTCTAAACTCCCAATAAACTACCGTTTTGTTTTAAATGCATTTGAATGCTTAACTTTACAACAAATTTAAACCGCTTTAGAGTCTTTCAATCTTATACTACAAGTTAGAAACGATTGAATTAAAGAACTTGATAGTTTCTTTCTACATATACAATAGGTTTCTGTTTGGGTAATTTAATTATTCCTGGAAAGTGTGACTTCTTTCATAGAACTTGCAGTTGATCTCTAATGGTAGCAAAATAAAAGAGTGTTGTATTGTTATGGTATGTGGTTCATGTTTTGTTTACAAATTAATTCTAAACATTCGAAGCAGTCAAATGAGTAGACATTACTTTGTTTCAAATGCTAGAGGCGTATTTCTGTTTTTAAAAAGACCTAAACAAACTGTTAAATAAATAAGTTAGTGTTTTAGAAACTAGCTGAAAAGCCTACTTTGGAGGATAAATTGTTTTAATGCGCATGTCTAAGTTCCTAGAAAGAAAGATTTCTTTCATAGAATTTGCTTCAAATTGCATAGCTAGTGAGAAGTGTTGGAATGCCATTGAAGACTCTTTATTTGGAGCGAGTTGTCCCAGCAGGCCGAGTTCATTTACATGTAGGCGGGCTATCCCGGCAAGTCGGAGATACTTTTAATTGTTTTGTAGTCGAGATATCTCGTCCAGGAGGGACGAGACTTTCGAACTTATATTAGCAAACGGGCGATAGCACGAAACACAATCCACGCTAAACATGTTTGGGCTAGGGGGATTAGATTCTGCATGTATACAGCCGAGGTTTGCCGGGACAACTCGAGGCCCTTTGACTAAAGTTTATACTGAGTAGGACGAAACATTTGCTAAAAAAATCGCAGATTTTTTAAAAAAAAAAATTTTAAGATAGCAAAATTGTAAACTTTATCTCAAAGGCTTATACTTTATCATATAAAGAAACAGAAAACAGATATTATTTCGTTATCTTACCCAAGAATTTATTGTGTCATAATATATTGAGATGAAAACTTTTTTAATGATCATGAATTGTTAAATCAGGTGTTATAGCAATCTATTGTGACAAGTTTTGATAACTTAAGACTGCAAGCTTGTAAAAACGAGGTGTTAGAAGCCTAGCCGAGTGTATCGTCACAGACAATGTATTAAAACATTGCTGGCTCACCGAATTACTGCTCTTGTTGTTTTGGAGACAAAGAAGACAAAAAAAATGGTTTAGTTTAGTATTTAGTTTTGCTTTTCATTTCATAATGGGACAACGCTTTCTTCCACCAAGAAGAATTGAAAAAACCGGTATTGTTTGATTAATAAACGGCTTGCTGCTGCGTAAAAATACATTATGAATGAACGTGAAATATATGTAAAATACATATTTCCGGGAAAGGAGCGATCATTTCTAAGAAAACGAATCTCGTTAAAAACAATAATCATTCGAAGAGCGACTCGCCTCCTCCTTCATCCCAGGTTTGAGTTCTACGTTTACTTTACTTTTCCTATATTTGTGCACTTTTACCTCGAATTAAAGAAAAGCTAAATCAAGGCCTTTCAAAATTATGAAAATCGTGATAATTTGCAATGGGTCTAACCTTTTAGTCTTTACAACTTATACCAACCGATAAGGATGTTTTATAGAAATTTCTTGTATAACCAGCTCGTGAATAGAAAATTTGCGTTTCGTCTTGTGAGCACTCAGTCTAGATAAAAACTAAGTCTTTTTACATTTACGGTATTTTTGATGTAGTTGTAACAATCGTTTGCTCCGGCACGCACTGAACAACACTGTTCAAGATCAGACCGTCTTAGTGTACTTGATTTGTGTTTTTATCTTCTTATACTTCATGTTAACGTTATTATTATTATTATATATTAAGTCAGTTTAACCAGGGTTCGGGTTGTTATATACTTTATACGATAAACCAACTAAATTTGCTTTCACTATTTTGACCACGTACGAACAACTCAACCAACAAACCGAGACCGCGTCGATCATACTCAGACTAGATCGAAAGTTTCATCTTTTTTAAAACATACAAATCAGAGCAAAGTTGATTTGGTTAAATTTTAAATATTTTGTGAGGAAGTCAGCTTATAAAAACATTAAAAAAGAAAATCTACACGCATAGTCTTTTACCAATAAACCACACACGGATTTTTATATCCAGAGTTGATCTTTTGCCTAGCTATGTACTGATAAATAAGCTTTTGTAGACCTTTGGAATCTATCAATCTATGGCTTGCGAACCGCCTCTAAAACAGGATCGACAGCCTGTTCATAGGCTAATCAATCTAACTATAAGACAAAAGCAGTTAACTCCGAGAATTTGGCAGTGTCTTTCCCCACATATAACAGATTTCTGTTCGAATTGCGAGAAAACGCAACCCCTTCAGGCAGTTTGAGTTCCCGGAAAGTGTGACATCTTTCACAGAATCTACTTCATAAATTATTGCTAATATAATACAAGTCTCGCTTTTTATGTTGGTCATGCAGGGTAAAAACAGATTATGAACACAGGTGAGCCGCTGGTTCACAGATTTTGTGGACGAAAGGCGGGTTTACATATCAAAGTAAATCAAAGTAATCTACGTTATCTGATAACAATCCAAAAAAGAGATAAATTAGAACTGATGTCTTTTTTGCACTTGCAAGCGCACACATCTCATCTTATCAAAAAGTTTAATTTATTCAAGGTCACAAATATTATCAAACTCTACACTGCAACAATTATGCATCATTTTTACAAAGGCTTTCTATCTAAAAGCTTTAGTGACTTCTTCATGCCAGTCGTAATAATAGACACAGATATAGCACTCAACTTGCACCTAAATAGAATTTTTGCTTACCACAAATAAGAACAAATTATGCAGGTGACCAGCACTTCCACTCCGTTGAAAATATGTTTGTAAAAACTTGTAAAACTAAAACACAAAGTGCAAAGTTAACGTATTGTTGTTGTACGTGTTATAATGTCCATAGATTAGTCAGTTTACCAATAATCTTCTCTCGGACGTTATCTCACTTTTTAATATATTACGTTATTGTCATCTTATCCACGGTCACTCAAAAGGTACTTCCAAACTACCTTGAACAAGTGAAGATGGTTTTTTTTTATTGCTATGAACCTTGTATGTCAGCTGCCCTACTCTCAGCAGTGCTTGCGAAAAAATGCAAAAAATATCAAACTTACGTACCACACGAAATTTTGCGTTAATTATTTGTATATAAACATTACTTTTTGAAAACTTGCGTTAATTTTATAACGCATCAATTTTGTTCGCGTTGTCTTTCCGTTAAATAAGACAAAGAAAACTTGAAAACCATTCAAGAACACGAATTTCGTGAAGAAACTCGTAATGAGTTGTTTAGAACTTATGCAAACCCACAAGGATGCTTCTTTATAATATACTGGGCCCAGTTGTTCAAAAGCCAGGGTTAATTACCATGACAACCAACAGGTTTTGTTAAGAGTTAAGAGTTCTTGGTTTGAAGTAAATCGGCTTTCGAACAACCGGCCCCCGAGTTTTACACCCTGCCTTCTTGATGAATAGTAAAACTCAGTCTCGACAACAAAGGCGCTTTTAAATTTTTCGAGACTCTTGCATTAAAGCCTGTCGTTTTTATACAAATTATTTTTGAAAGATAACTTTTTTTCACAATTTATAACATAGAGGGAAAAATTACTTGGAGTTGATTGGATGAGAGCGGGGGCAATTCTTATCCAGGGCAAAATAACTTAGCGCTGATTGGTCGCTGGTATACTTCCGAAAACTTCCGAAGACTTTCCGAAAATTACAAAAGTGTCTCAAAATACCTTAGGAACGTTTTCCGAAGATTTTTCCAATAAATTCCGAATATTTCCGAACGTTTCCGAATATCTGCGAAGTTTTTCCGAATTCTTTGAAAAAATAAAAAAAGCGCCTTAGAAACGATTTCAAACCTCTTCGGAATATTTCCAAACGTTTTCAGAGATTACAAAGATTTTATTATATCTCCAACAATTTTCGAAGAAACTTTGGATGAACGAGCTAAGATATGCAACGCTTTCTTGTGGGATGCCGCTGAGAATGAAGACTTTGCCCTTCATGTTATAAACATGTAATCGCCTGGTTCCTCGTAAAATTTCGGATTAAAATCACTTGGGTTTTCAATTTTTTTCCAATTTTGGAAAAAACTGAAAACACTCGTGAAATTATTCCTTAATTTTACTCGGCCCAATGCGATTAACTATACTTAATCAATGCTTTGTGAAAAAGAATAGTATTAGCAAATCGAAAGTTAAAGTGTTTGCATCACTAAATGTGAACTTGTGTTCAGTAAATTACAAGACAGCTCTTAGTTTTGGGCCAGTATCGAAATATTCCCCTCGGGTCACTGAAAAGAGGTCTTAAAGTTAAAAATTAGCATATATTTAAAAAAGATCAATTTTTCTAAGTTGAAGTTCGAATGTACCTTAATGTAAGTTAAACCACGTTATAGAATATAAAGGCTTTGTTTTCTTGTACTATCCGGGATAACAGTTACCACTAGTTACATACGAAATATTACATGTTTCTTAAGTTTTGTTAATTAATATTCCAGGTGCAATTTACGTTCCTGCACGTAATCATGGTTTAAAGTCGGAGTTTAATCAGAGAACATGTGCGTTAATAGCTCGGTATGCCTTTGTAGTTGCCAGCCCTGTTGAGGCCTTGGAAGACAGAGAAAGTGCCACCAAATGGGTAAGAATTTGTACTCTTGCTGAGCCCAACTATACCGTAAACGTTCTAATAAGCCCCCTTCTCTAACAACCACACCCAATCAGCCATTTCCGAACTACACTCCAGTGCACTCCAGACTGGGTGCTCAAAAATACAGCAAATGTATTAAAAGTGAGCACGTAGCCTCGACTTGAAGCTTTCGTTGGTGCGCAGTGGAGCGTAGTTTGGAAATGGCCTACTCGAAAATAAGGCAAAGAAGTTGAAACATAATGCATTGTATAGAATTCGATTCCCGTCTGACTCAGAATATTTTCTGATCACTCAAACTTGAGAGGCGATTTCCTTCATTCTATATATACAAAACCAAGTTGCAAAATTTCTACTTCTAATCATTTGATAATGCATTGTGTGTCAAAAATTTATTTTGATAACGGTTGTACAGTTTTGAAATGGTACTGCTTAAAACGCCAGAGGAACACAGAGCCACTAGTTTTTATTAAAATATGTCGGGTATCCGACCCTCGTGGTGTGTTTCCGTCTTTGGCTTTAGGCAACCTTTGGGTATAAGCCCCCTCCCCCACCCGTCTCTAATAAGCGCCCCGTCTGAAAGGCCAAAAAATAAGCCCACCGGGAACTTATCATGGCATTACGGAAGTTTTAACCTTAAGTTGACCAAAACGCCATCGAATTGACTGCGGAAACTGTTCATCCAATTTCCTTACCATTTTTCTTTATTTTTTGTTCACGCTCTTGTTCCTTCAGTCACACCGCCGCGTTTGCTCTAGCTGTCATTGTCGTTTTCTTCTTGTTGTTTTTTTCTCGTAAATGCTTTCTCTTGTCGTCCCTCTTGGGAAGTCTATTATAGGAGGTCTTCCTTTCCGTAACCCGCCTTGTTTTAACTTCACACCGTAATCCGCTGCCGTCTTCACACACCCTTTTTATTACAACTAACATGCTTTACAGAGCATTTTATAAACATTTTTTTGAAATTTGATATAAATAGGTATTTGCGATTGTTTTTTGGTACCCATAACAAGTTCCTTCCATCACTGATGTTTTCATGTTTTTTGTTTTTTACGAAAAATATATCAAGCATGCGTCATGCGAAAGACGCGCGAAAAATCACTGGATATGTACAAACACAAGTCCAAAAGCCACAGTTACCTGTGTATATAGAGTAGCTAGGAAACCATTGCTTTATGTCTTTGTTCTCCTTTTCTTTTTGTTCTCTGGTCTTAAACCAGCACAAAATACAAAAGGTTTTGAAAAGCAAACTAACGAGTAGCCAGTCGAAACATTCTCGCTAACACCCGAAACAATGAATGTGCAGGACTGTGGTTAGTTCAACACAAAACAAAGCATCTTTGTACATTTTTATAACTACCTGGATATCAACAGTGTTACCGACTTAATTTCGTGCTGGGTTTTACATCTTTAGCTGAAGATGACGACTTTGATTTTATTCAACCATCCCTGATCCAGCAGTTAAGAAACATCTTGGAGGACTATCCGGATGATGGCCAAATCTTGAAGGTATCTTAGAAAAGATAAACTCTTGACTGTGTTTCAAGTTCTTTTAACCCACGATATACATAAAAGATGACGACCAGTATATTTACCCACATATCCTAGCACACAAACGTCTAAAACGCAAAACTTGAAAATTCAAACAAAAAAATGCAAATAATTTGATTTTCAAAACAGTCATTTATTGCAAAGACGTCGATGTATAAGAATTTTCCGAATGACAATCTGTTCTAGAGTACATAACAGAAGATCTGAAACGTTTTCGGAGACATTGTTTACAGCTTCACTTGTAGCTGATGATTCGTTTAAGTGTAACATTATTGATGTTGCTTCTAACTAGGAATTGATTCAGAACGCTGAAGATGCCGGAGCAAAGGAAGTCAAGTTTCTTTTCGACAATCAAACTTATGGCAAAACCAAGCTGTGTTGTCCAGAACTGGGACAGTTTCAGGTAAGAAAAGTTACGGTAATAATTTCATTGTTAGTGTAGTTTTCGGTTGCAGTGAAATGCGTTTCAACCCCAAATGAAGAAGAAATCTAGAAGTAGATTTTATTGTCTTATCTATTTTATTGTCCTTACTTATTGTCATTTTACTGACAAAGGTATCACAGATTGCTTTGCAATGATCACCGTTTTAGTGTGTAGTAGACTTGATTACGACAGCCACAAATGCCTCAAACTCTGATATTACCTACTTCATCACCTTTTGGCAGGGACGTCCCAATGAGTTCTGAAGGGAGGGGGAGAAAATAATTTAGAAAGCTTTTTGTTGAAAGAGAATCTAAAACGTCAATTATGCGTTTATTTTTTCTAGTTTTTTTTTTGGCAGAACTATTTTTTTGCGGAAAATTTTGTTGCAAGTGCAAAAAACCCCGAAAATTTGCATAAATAAAAGCTTATAGTCGGTTTTTATCTGACGCCACAGCAGCGATGTTGGTGTCCTTGAACAAGAAATTTATTATTTTCTTTTATGTAGGAGACCCACATGGCCGCCTCGTCTTTAGCGTCTTAAAGAAGTGCGTGAAAACCAAATTTAATGGGTTCTCGTGTATTTCAAAATCGTCAGAACCTTGTAGTAAGAAAAAAAGGAGACGACGAAAAATTGGTGAGGGGGGGGGGGGGGCGTTCTTTTTGTTAGTCATGTACATATTCGCCCCTTTTTACACTCGTGTTGTACTTTCCAAGGGAACGAGATATCTAGTTAATGTTACATTTGGCTTTTAAGCTAAAACAACTACCATTTCAATTTAAGTCCAATGCTTTGACATTTTGATTTATTGAAATAATGTGGAACAAAGGGGCCGGCTCTATACGCTTTCAACGATGCTCAGTTTAGACCCGAAGACTGGAAAGGAGTGCGCATGATCAGCGATAGCATCAAAGCTAAAGATCCCATGAAGGTTGGCCGTTTTGGGCTTGGGTTCAAGTCAGTCTTCCATTTAACAGGTAACACCTTTGTTTTGGGAGTGATTATAGATATTAACATAACGAGAGGATTTGACGATGATCGAGACGAACATAGCTGTACTTCTCCGGTAAGAAAGTCGCGAGAACAAAGTAGGGGCATATGCATGTAGTAATACCAGTAACAAAAGCGCCAGTGACAGTAGTCAGTACAACAGTGTACTAAATAATAAAAAAAAATGAAACGATAATACAACGATACAGTCCAATCTCTATTAAGTGCCCACCCTAGGGACCTTTAAAAAGGGCTGCTTAATAGAGGTTGGCCGCTTGATAAAGGTATCAAATACAACAATTATATTTACTGACGTCAAAAACACATCGGGATTTTTGAAAATGTGGCCGCTTAGTGGAGGGTGGCCGCTTAATAAGGATCGGACTGTAGCATTAGCAATAACACTAATAATAACAATGATAGAATAACAATAACAGTGGCGTTGTAATATTATTAGTAGTAGTAGCAAACACTTTCACAAATGTATATGTTGTATCACGAAATCGTTATCTGTGACCTGTGAGGTAAAAAATCTTAACAATGTGAGGTACTGTGCCTATAATACCACCGTAACTAGCTAGGTATCAGTATGTGTTGGCTACCAATACCATTAAATCCAATGTTCGGTTTTACGGCAAACTTTTGCCAAAGTTGACTCGGCAAAACCAAATAAGTGGGCAGAGTCAGCTAAGAAAGTTTCGTCCATTGTAATCGCAGAAGAACTGAAGCTGAAATTTAATATTGTTGAAGATGATGGCATTCAGTATATTGCCGTCAAATCATCGAGTTACCGAGGAAAGTCTTTCTTTTTAAAAGTAGCTAAATTAAAATATTAACGAAAAAAGACATTTATGTGTTCTAGCTCTATCCATTGTGGTTACAACTACGTGCAACACTTATTAAAGCTTTTCAAAATGATTTTGTTACTTGTTAGATTTTCCGAGTGTCATAAGCGATACCCAGGTGGCGATGATCGATCCTCACGAAAAGTATTTTGGTCGTGGCAAAACAGGAAAGAAGTGGAGACTTGGAAGCCAAACCTGCACCGTGGATTCGATTTCCGAACAGTTCGATCCGTATAAGGGAATATTCGATTGTTGTGAAGACCCATTCGTAAGTGGTAAATATCCAGGAACTCTGTTTCGTTTTCCTTTGAGGGAACAGCCTTCTGAGCTATCAGATACTATCTATACTGCAGAGAAGATGATGGCGCTCTTCGATTGTTTTCAAACCGATGCACAGCTTTCCTTACTTTTCTTAAAAAGGCTTGAAACGATCCAGTTGTATGTCCAACGTGAAGGAGAAGCGTCACCAAAGAAGATGTTCGAAGTTTGCATCTCGAAGGAAAGCTTAGATGAAGTTCGATTAAAAAGGAAAGAGTTCCTAAGCAAGATTTCATCACCAGAGGAAATGACGGAAAGCGTGACGGTCACGTACCCGATAACGATTGAGACCAAGAGTTACACAGATGTAACGAACTGTCACGTTAAACAACACTCCTTCATTGTCACGGATTACTACGCAGCTGGTGAAGCATCAACCGAATTTAGCAGACTAACAACAGATGCATCTCTAAGTTACCTCCCCTGGGTTGGCGTTGCATATCCGCTCCCTTCACTCTCAGATGAAGGATCATGCGGAAGTGACAATGTATCGACTACAGACCCCTGTGGTCACTTATTCTGTTTCCTTCCTTTGCCTCTTTCGAAACAGAGCCCAACTGGGTTGCCTGTTCATGTGAATGGATTCTTTGCTCTTAGCAAGAATCGACGTCATCTTAAATGGCCAAGTGCTGACCAAGACGACGCTAAACCACTGACTGACAAGGCTCTGCTCTGGAACAGATGTCTCCTTCGTGATGTTATACCAAACGCCTATGCCACACTTCTACGTCAAATGATTGATCTCTCTGCGTGCTTACAAGATGTTTCAATAGACACAGTCTATAAAGCATGGCCTGATCCGGAAAAAGTCGATGTGAAGTGGGAAGAGATGACAAGCCTTTTTTACAGGGAATTCCTCCACGGTGAAATTGTCCACACGTTTGCTGACGGAGGAAAATGGATTCCACTGCAAGAAGCCGTTCTTGATAAGTTTCAAGAAGCAAGGGAAGCAAAGGAAGCTTTATCAAGACTATTGCAACTGGCCAATCAGAATGTGGTGACAGCCCCATTGCATGTCATGACAGCACTTGCAAGGTACTACGTAAGCATTGTCAAAGAAACAACTCCATCGTTCGTGCGCAGTGTTTTGAAAAACATCTATCCAGAGTATAAGGGAGCATTTGACCCGAACGACAAGTTGTTGCTCTTGAATTATGTTTTATCAGACAACCAATTTCAAGAGCTGTGTGGTCTAGAGCTCCTGCCTCTCTCAGATGGAACTTTTGCTACATTTAAAGAAACGGGACAAGACGCCCCAGTTTATGTTGCATCACGTGATCATCCACAGAGTTTGCTTCCTGGCCTGGAAAAGTTGTTCCTCAACCAAGACGTAGATCAAAAGATTGTAAATCAGTTGTCAGAGGCCGCTGAGACAGGTAAATGTTTTTACTCAATTAAAAAATACAAATGAGCCATGCAGGCTGTGCAATCGCATTTAGCTAAAGTCCTTGTTTTGCAGAAAAGAGCTGTACGTCTTGTAAAATTCGCCGCTTTTCGTTCGGGTGCTGTACCTTGTTTCGTTCAATCTAGAACTCTGCCAGTTAGCATCCTTTATTACAAATCCTAAGCCGCTCTTATGTATGATGTCCATGATAACACTGCTCCGCTTAATATCCTAAATCTCTTCACACCTGTTCAGGAAATTCATCAATTTTACACCCGTGCAGCATCATTCAGTAACAACAATATTAAGTTCTCCAGACTTAATTCGAAAGAATACGAGCTCAGGATTAGAATAACTTAAAAAACAACATCGGGGAATTACCAAACATGCTTTTTCACCTGCTTGAAAGAAAGGACTTTTAATCTGGAAACACGTGAAACAAAATCAACTTTTCATTCTTTCTTTTCTTTCTATTTTTGGCATTCATAATATTAATTTTTTTAAATGTTTCTATTAACTCAATATTAGTACATTTGTAATTTTTATTTTTTGTAAATATATTCCGCCGTACAGTCGGCCTAGACTAAGTTTTTTCCGACTGTGCTGTAAAAATGTAATTTATTAATTCAGAAATAATATTTTATTGTTGTTATTGTAGCAGAAAAGTAAACTAATAGTTAATGTAGTGCCTTTGTGACCTAGTTTGGACACTAAGCAAAAAGGTTTTGTGGGAGCTTGTTTGAATTAACCCAAAATGAGTATAGACAATATTGCTAAAAGCTCTTGAGTTCGTTTATCAAGAGGAAATAGGCAAACGACAAATGGTTATCGTTTGTCTGTCTTCAACTTTTAAACCATTCTCGTATCTTTGAAATATCTACTACAGTTTGAATCCTTTCAAATATGGTACCCATTGTTTCATGTTTATTACTGTAGTTATGCCATTAAACACTGTTTCGTACTAAGTTATAAAATCTTAAACTTTATATTCAGAATGCCTACAGCTTCGCTTTTTAAAGCCAAAAGACGTCCAAACATTACTTCCCAAGGTGTTTTCAAACAAACACACAAAACCTGGTTATGTTGAATGGAACACAGACAGCTCAGATTCACAGAATCCTCCAGCTGCATGGTTGGAAGAAGTGTGGCTGTATCTTCGCAAGAACTTCCTCAGCTGTTTAGACCCTTTCCAAGGCCTTCATTTGATTCAAGTAGACATATCAACAAGTTCAATACTTCTTGCAAAACTGCAGAGGCAAACAACACTCGTGGCTCGTCAAGTTAATGGGTTGGGACTGAACAAAACCGTGACAATGGCGTTAGGCAAGCTAGGATTAACTGTTATTGATGAACTACCCAGCTTTATTGTGTCCCACCCTCAATGCTTCCAATATGTGAACCAGCCAACTGTACACGGAATTCTTAAAGCCTTGTCAGTGATAGACAACATGGGACCCAACGAGCTTGTCAGTCGGATGCAAGAAAACAACAGCGACGAAGAAAAACGAGAACTTCGCTCTTTTTTGTCACAAGAGAAATCTTTAGAAGCAAGAGACCTGGAGCTTGTCAGTCGCCTACCGTTCTTCGAGACACAGCATGGCAGTGGAAAGAAAGCTTCTCACTTTGTTTCGGCAACTCAAATCCGCAGGGCTGCACCAGCTGATGTTTTACCAGTACACTCTTCTGAAACCCTCGTTGACGTCAGCAGTGACGAAAGTAGACGGCTTGCCAAAACTGTAGAAATCAAACAACTAACCACCGTGGAACTGTTGACAACTGTTGTGTTACCAGGCGTTGTCAGCAAATATTATTCAGAAGAAGAAGTGGATTGCCTAATGCTTCATGTTCTTGAACGTTTACCTCAGTACAGGAAAGAAGACAACAATTTTGAGCAGCTTCTGAAGACGCTTCCATTTGTCAGCAGAAGCGGAGATGGTCGTCGCGTCCGTCCATCAGAATTATTTGATCCTAGTGTAATCACACTTACGGACATTTTTAAAGAAGAGGAAAAGCATTTTCCATCCATGACTTTTAGAGACGACACAACTTTAGGAGAGTTGCGAAAACTAGGATTGAAGAGAGAAGCCGACGTAACCGCAGATGCTATTCTACAAAGTGTGAGTCTTATTGGAAGTATCGGAAGCAACAGCGAAGCTGAGATCAAGTCCAAAGCCATTCTCGCGTTTCTTAATGCGAACCCCTCAAGGTTACAAGACCGCGTATCTACCGATGTATATCTGGTAGAGGCAATTCGCCCGATACGCTGGGTTGTAAGAGAGGTTGCCAAACCGTCTTACTACCCCGATAACCTGCCATTGTACACGGCAGGAGCAGCGTCATTCGACAGCCCAGACAGTATGATTGCGAGCACAAAGAGGCTCTCTAGTCTTGTTGGAACAATTAAACCAAGTGTACAAGCAGATCTTTACCCAATCCTCAACGAACATTTCTACTGGTTAAGAGAGCCACATCTTGAACAAGTTATCGCAAACTTTAAGAATGTTATATCGACGTACATTCCTCAACACAAGGCCAGCTATCTAAGCATCGTGACAGTGATATACCAATATCTGAGCAGTAAAGCCCACAACGAAGTAAACCAAGCGATGAGCAACGCTGGGATAGAAAGATGGGTATGGAATGGAGATGGTTTTTCACCACCAGCAAAGCTTATTCTAAACAAAGCCTTTGCTGACCTTTCACCCTACATTTACGCTCTGCCAAGCGAAATGAAACCTTTCATAAACCTTTTTCTCAATTGTGGAGTCAAAGTTAAAGAAGATCAAGAACTCTTGGTTACCGTTTTACACGAACTAAAGCAGAAGCACGACACGCAGCCTCCTGCAAACACAGCAGAAGTGAAGCATGACCTTCAGTTAACTATTGACATCCTGAATGAGCTAAAACCTTCCTCTCGAACAGATATGTCTCCAGATATCCGCGAAAATCTTTTGCTTCCGATAGACTTTGAGGGAGATTCTAACTTGAAGCTGCTTCCTGTCGAAGAGTGTACTTACTGTGACGCAGAATGGCTCAAACAAGGCCATGATATCTATGATGTTGAAGATGATGACGATGTTAGACTCCAGTACATTCACAGAAACATCCCACCCAGCACAGCTGAATGCCTAGGAGTACCATCTTTAATGAGCCGAATTATCGATCCTGACCAGCTGGGCTTGGGAGAAGATTATGGTCAATCAGAGCCATTGACGCGAAGGATTCACCGGCTGCTAGAAGACTATACTGACGGTTTCGCTGTTCCAAAAGAACTTATACAGAACGCTGACGATGCAGGCGCTACGGAAGTTAAGCTTTTGTATGATGAGCGTACAAACAAAGAAGCAAGAACCTTCTTGATTGATGAAGGTATGCAAGAGTGGCAAGGCCCAGCTTTGTGGGCGTACAACGACGCTGTTTTCACTGACGAAGATTTTAAAAACATAACCAAGCTGAGTGAAGGCGTAAAAGAAAAAGACACCGGAAAGATCGGTCGATTCGGACTTGGTTTTAATGCAGTGTACAACCTCACAGATGTCCCCAGCTTTGTCAGTCGAAACGACATTGCAATTTTCGACCCACACATGGTGTATCTTGGTAGAGCCATACGAAGCAAACAAAAACCAGGAATAAAGATCGACATGACGAAAAGCAAGAAAAAACTTCGCAAGCTTCGAAACCAATTCAAACCGTTTAATGGAGTTTTTGGTTGTGATTTGAGTTTGGATGGTAAAGAGACGTTCTTTAATGGAACACTGTTCCGGTTTCCATTACGAAACAGAAGTCAAGCAGACAAAAGCGAGATCAAGAGTCTTTTCTACGACAAAGAGCAGATGAAGAGACTACTGGAGATGGTTATCGGCGGGGCGGATACCTTGCTGTTGTTCACGCAGAATGTGCGTAAGGTTACTTTGTACCACTTACCACAAGACGTGAAAGATCCTTCCGAGGCGGTAGAGTTGTTTAAAGTTGAAAAGAAATCAGTCGGAACTCTTCGTGAGCATGGTGTCAACATAGAGTTATCCGATGCTGCAATTGCCCTGTCGAATGAAGAGCAGAAATTTGTCAGGGAGTGTAATTTTCTAAAAGCTTCGTCGAAAGTAATGCAAGACATCAAGCAAGGCCATCAGGTGAACGAAACCTTGCCAGAGTCATCAGTGAAGATTCGTGTTTTTACTTCCTTTACAAAGGCTGGTCACATATTTTTCTCAAATGCGTCTTGTACTGGCACAGAAAAACATCAGCATTGGCTCATTAGCTCCTCAATGGGAAAATCTCAGTCAATAGAGAAAGCCAAACTGAATGAAAGTCTGCGACCGGCCGCTGGCATTGCGGTTCAACTTACAGAGGACATCGCCAAACCGCTTGTTCTTCCATCGACTCCATCGCAAGGTAATGGTTATGTATTCTGCTACCTGCCTCTGCCAATCACTAGTGGACTTTTGGTTCATATCAATGGCGGTTTTGCTGTGACATCTAACAGGCGTTACCTGAAAGAGAGAAATGAAGACGATAAAGATGAGTCTGGTGGCGAGTGGAATGAAATTCTTTTAAGAGATGCAATTTGTAAAGCCTATATCAATGCTTTGTATGACCTACGTACAGTGATTGGCTCTAATGGAGCTGCTGATTCTTTTTATGAGTTGTGGCCAATAATTAAGGGGGTTGAAAGGATGTTTCGTCCTCTAGTACAATCATTTTACACCTCTTTACTAGAAGAGTCACTGAAGCTTTTTACTGATGGTGAAAGATGGGAAAGCATGTACGATGTTTGGTTTTTGAATCCAGAGCTGCGGCAGATCCCAAAGGTTGGCGAAATTGCCCTGAGTGTGTTGCGTCAAGTATCTAACAGCTCAAGTGTGGTTGTTGACCCTCCCTACACAGTTATAGAGTCTATAGCTGGCTGTGGCTACGAACGAGCTCTTTCCAGTAGATCCTACGACGTAGTGAGGTTTTACCGCGAGGTATTTTTCCCGTACATCAACGAATTAAATCCTGAAGTAAGAGATGTGTTGACATTGTATGCCCTTAGTGCAAACAGACAAGAGTTAAACGACCTTTTGACAAACAACCCGTGCATCCCAGTAACTCCAAGAGGGAGTCGTTTAAGGTGCCTGAAAGAACTCGTTCATCCTGCAGGACAAGTTGCCAGCGTTTTTGTGCCTGATGATGAGAGATTCCCTTTTGATTGCCAATTTGAAAATGAATCAGTTCTGGAAAAACTTGTCCAGCTTGGAATGGCAAAAGACGAAATACAATGGGATATGATGGTTGAAAGAGCTCAATCTGTTGCTTCTCTAAATGTCACAGATCACGAGGGAGCCATGATGCGAGCAGCACAATTGTGCAAATTGATGGAAAGGAAACTAAGCAGTTGTCGCATTGAGAAGAAAAATGCTTTTGTTGAAGAAGAAGAAAGAAGAAAAGCTCAAGAAACTCTCCTAGATCTTCTTTTCTTGCCAGTTGTTACTCCGCTTGAAAACTTTCCGTTCGCATGGCATAACACTAGATCCGAGTTGACATCAGCAAAGGAAGCATTTCTGAGAAGTAGGGAAAGCCTCGTTTGCGCGTCAGCACCAATCATTCAGGAGTATGTGGGTGGCATACACTACCTTGGCGAAGAAGTGAAGAAATTTCTGAAACTTAGTGACAAGGAGGTTCCAAGTTTATTTGTCTTTAACCAGTTGAAAACGGCAATGTCAGTGGCGCATGTCAAAAAGAACAACATAGTTGTGTACGCTCCTATTTCCAAGGTGTGTTTGGAGATTTACAGTCACTTGCAAGAAACTTACGAGGATCTTACTGAAGACGAGAAAATGTTTCTGAAGCAAGAGAAAGTCGTCTTGACTCGTGATGGTTTTGTGGCTACTGAGCATGTGGCAGTTCACTGTTCCTACAACTTTGCTCCATATCTTTATAGCCTAGAAGATACCTCTGCCAAAGCTTTCACAAAAGCTGAAGTGCGAGACAAATTCAGCGAAAGTCATTACGTAGCAGCCTTGAAAAGGATAAAATCTGAATATGGAGACAAGATTTTGGAGGAAAACTCACTGAGGATTGCTGTGGACCTCGCAAAGCAAATTGCCAACTCTGTTGCTAGTTCAAAGGAAGAGCCAACACAATTGGAGATGAGTGACATCTATCTTCCTAATTCGGAGAAAATTCTACGTGTGACAAGTGAACTGTGCATAAATGATTGCCTATGGGTACCAGAAGAACCTGGAACACAATACACTCACGACAGTATACCACCTACAACTTGCAAGATTCTTGGCGTAAAAACAAGGCGTACTGCAACTCTGGCTTCTTTCTCAAAAGGAATCCCTTTCGGTCAAAAGGAGAAACTAACCAATCGTCTCAAAGGCATCCTTAAAGCTTATCCGTGCAACAAGGACGTTTTGAAAGAGCTCCTACAAAATGCAGACGATGCTCAAGCAACAGAAATTTGCTTCATTAAAGATCCAAGGAAACATGGTGATAAGTTTGTTTTTGAAGAAAGCTGGAAACACCTTCAAGGTCCCGCCCTTTGCGTGTATAATAACAAACCTTTTAGAAGTTCTGACCTCGCGGGAATCCAGCACCTCGGTGAAGGGAGTAAGGGAGAAGACCCAAACAGGACAGGGCAGTACGGGGTAGGCTTCAATTCGGTATACCACTTCACAGATGTGCCTTCTTTTATGTCAAAGGGGGATGAAGTCGGAAAGGTTTTGTGCGCTTTTGACCCCCATTGCAAGTATGTTCCGGGAGCTACACCAGAAGAACCAGGTAGGATGTACAACAACGTGGCTGAGCTTGAGCGACTCTACAGAGACGTGTTTCCTTGCTACAATCTCGGGAACAGGTTCCCGCTTGAAGATGCTGTTATGTTTAGATTTCCTTTGAGAAATGATGTAATGGCAAAATCTTCAGACATCAGCTCTTCTGTGGTGACACTGAAGGATCTGGAGGATCTGATGAATGATTTTAAAGACCATATGTTTGAAGTTTTACTTTTTGTTAACAATGTCACGGAAATATCTTTGTGGGAAGTTGACAAGTCAAGCGGCGAGCCTTCAAAATGCTACCAGGTCAAAGCCAATCTCAAGCCAGAGGATGAGCGAAAGCGACAAGAGTTCGGGAAGTACGCGAGAAAGGTTGCTCAGGACTTGAAGAAAGATAGAAATCATCTTTCTAAGATTGAAATGAGAGAGGTATCTTATTTGATGACTTTAGAAGACAGCGATGGACGCAAAGAAGACTGGTTCGTGGTTCAGAGGTTAGGATTCGAAGAACAGTCGGTAATACCCGAGGTCGTTCTCGAAGCTTACCAGAAGAAAGAGTTAGGTCTTCTTCCTCGAGGTGGTGTAGCATCTCTCTTAAGCGCTTCAGACGAAACTTTAAAACGCCCAATGAAAGCTTATTGTTTTCTTCCTCTTCCTAACGAAACAGGACTCCCTGTCAACATTAACGGCCATTTTGCACTAGATCACGAAGCTCGGAGAAACCTCTGGCGAGATGAAGGATGCCGTGGAAAATGGAATGACACGCTGCTACAGGGGGTTGTAGCTGCTTGTTATGCAACACTTCTTGACAAAGTTCGTCACTTTCTTGGCCTGGAACCAAACAACGATCAAACAGCTCATTTGAATTGCGGAAAAAGAGATGTTAATTTGAAGCTGGAAAAGTTTCAAAGTCTGTTTCCCGGAGTAGAAGTAGCCCCGGATGAGAATTACTGGGCGAAACTGACTCGCTTTGTATACCAATACCTAGACAACCACCATGTGAGAATTCTTCCAGTTGTACGAGGTCATGAGGTCATGTCCTTTGATGTTTGCTGGTTTGCTCCAACGGGGCAAGGTAAAAATAAAGCTTTCTTTAATGATTTACAAAATTTTCCAAACGCACCGGGAACCCAAGCCGACCGAACCAAAGACGTAAACAAACACGACAGAAGGGGTAAAGTAATTTTGGAATGGCGAGAACTTCTCCAACGCACTCTGCTAAGTACTGGTTTCAACCTGGTCGCGTTTCCCTTTACAGTTTTTAGTGCTTTCAGGAAAGCTGAGGTGGAAGTATCCCTTGTTAACCCTTCAAATGTAATCGAGTTTTACAAGTCATTTGACAATGAAGAGCCACTCTGCAATATCGATTGCATCCCAGCTCGTCTTTCATCTACGCCTTTTAGAGATGAATTGGCCTTGTTGACCGTGCTACAGTACTGCAAGAATGATACAGAGTTCATGAAGAAACTGGATGGGCTTCCTCTTCTTTTGACAAAGGATGATCAACTTTCAGCGTTTAGTAGTCAGAGTCCAGTGTTTCTCTCTAAGTTTGCCGATGTGCTTCCAAAGTGTTCTGGCATGTTTGTGCATCCAACTCTTTTCACCGGGGTTTTTGATAAAGGGAAACTTACTCACGGTGCAGTGTTTAAGGTGCTAAATGTTACTGAATTTGCAAACTTGCTTAGCCACAACTTGTCTAAGGAGGAGTTCTACGGAAAAGAAGTGTTTAGTAAATGGTCACCTGCCGAACACGTTTTACCAAACCAGAAATGGCTGCTTGAAGTTTGGAGCTTCATCAACGATCAGGTCAAAGGTATGCTGCGAGACAAAAGAAAGTCAAAACTTGAGAAAGCAAAACAAATCCCAGCTTCTAGTATCAGTAGATCTGAACATGTTTTGAGCGAAGAAGAAGAGATACGGGAAATAAATACTCTGCTTCAGCCAATCAAAGAATGGAGCCTTCTTCCGGCAACTGAGAAGGACAAGTCTGCTGATGGAAAACTTAGAGAAAGTCATGTTCTTGTCCCATTAAGACTTGCGATGTCAGTAGTAGACTTGCGTTATGTTGATTGTACAAGTTATGAATTGCACAAGGCTGTTCAAGAGCTTGGCCTACCGGAGCTAAATAAAAGAGCACTACAACAAGATTATCCACCAATGGAGGAAATCTGTCTTGCCCTTCGTTTTGTTGCAACCCTAGACAATCCGGTGAACATGTTAGAGGTGCTCAGACAGAGGATGAATTGTTTCAGTTTGAAAAACAAACTCCAATGCAGTCGTGCCAAGTCAGTTTTGGAGTACTTTAGTCGTAGTGCGAAGATGTTTCAGCATGAGGGGCAGATCGAGACCCTTAAGCGACTTCCTTTGCACGAAA
Organism: Hydrozoanthus tunicans; assembly: GCA_026413305.1. Classification (NCBI taxonomy): domain Eukaryota; kingdom Metazoa; phylum Cnidaria; class Anthozoa; order Zoantharia; family Hydrozoanthidae; genus Hydrozoanthus; species Hydrozoanthus tunicans. The sequence continues at coordinate 21,593 of JAOBAT010055990.1, forward strand.
CAACTTTTGGCTCTCTGATCGAGATAACTGGTCAAACGGTTTTGGTGTCCCACCCTAAAATTCCAAGTGATGGCATGAGTGCTGTGGAAAAAGCATCCGGCGTTGTCTTTTTGAAGAAGTTTACGTGCTTGAAAGACCTCCACGAGCTACTTGGTTGTAAACTGTCTTCACCTGTCGATGTTTACTGTGGTTTCATATTTCCCCACTTCCAAGAAATGAATGGAAAGGAAAGATTCGTTCACCTTGACAATATTCGTCTAAATCTACTTCCAGAACTTCGAAAAAAGGATGAAAAAGGTCGCATGAAAAAACTGATTTCCGCTCTGCGTAACCTTGAGTTTCTTCCAAACCCAACAGGGTGTCGTTTTAAGAAAGCTTCTTCATTTTATGACCCAAGAAATGAAGTTTTTCAAGTTATGCTTCCGACCGAATCGTTTCCGCCGAAGCCCTTCGACGAGGAGAAATGGCTTGATTTTCTGTGCGCTGTTGGTCTTATCAGTGAAGTGACTAGCGCCATGTTTCTTGAGTATGCAAATGTAGTCGCCCAAGAAGCACAAGTTCCAAGAGAAAGCACAAAAAAGAAATCGGAAACTCTTGTCTCTCACTTGTTTTTAAGAGAGAATCTATCGAATGATGAGGACTTCCTTTGGCAACTCTCATCCGTTCCGTTTATTGCTCCTCAGGAAGTGGACCAAAGTCTCCAAAGTCTTCACCCTCATCACGATTGTTTTCCAGACGGTAATCTCCGCTACGTTGCGTTTGGAAATTCCGTTGTCTATGAAAACAGGTGGTTAGTTTGGACAACAGCTCATCTTCTCCCACAGTGGGCTAACCCACATTCACATTACGCGGGATTTTACAGAAAAGGCAAAACTCTTGCTACATCATTTTTTAAGCATTTGAGGATTGTAAAATATCCGTGCTTAGAGCAGGTTTTGCAACATTGTGAAAACATTTGCCTTAAGCTGGTTAATGAGAATGACCAGTGTGAAAGCTTTCCTGACAAGAGGTTTCAAGACAAGCAAACGGTGATGGTCGAACTCTACAAGTATTTCCAGTCAAGTATCGTCCGCAATGAATTAAGTGATCAGGAAATACTCCAACTTCGAAGAACACCATGCATCCTTGTGGAATCGGGGAGACGATTGGTTTATCCTTGCCAGGTAGTGATCGAGTTCTACAAGGGTAATGAGATAAAGCCATATCTCTATGCTGCACCTCTAAAGTTTGGTGAATTTCGAAACCTTTTTGAACAAATTGGATGCCCTCGAAATGTCAGATGTGAAGAGTATGCAATGGTTCTACACATGATTAAGAAACTTTGGCTAAAGAGCAAAGTAGGTGATCCAAACTGTGTAACTAAAGTACTTGCTGCTGTGAAAGGTTTTTTCATATGTTTGGACGGATCGGATTCGAAAGTCAAGCCTGAGAATTTAAAGAAGCTGTTCCTTCCAGGTCACACAAGGCAAAGTCTCGATTCGCAAGAACCGTTGACTCTGTACTTGAGACAAGCTCAGTCCCTTATCTACAATGATGTGCCTCGTTACAATGAACGGCTACAGCAGTTTTCAGAGATGTTTCTTATTGATTTGAAGGCTTGCGGCATGAAGAAAGTAAACGTGATGGATGATCTGCTAGTAAAGATCCCGAAAGCACACCGCCCAAAACCGTTGTCAGAGGTTGTAAAAGAAGATCTTGTAGACGAGTGCAACCAAGAAGTTTCCTTTGTTGAAGCCAATTCCTTGAAGCAGACACTTACCTCACACGAATTTTGCCGTGGCGTTGTTAGACTCATTCGCCATGAAAATCATCGCAACGGGGTTTTGACGGCCGAAAACATAGTGAGTAGCATTGAGCGTAAGCTTCGTAACATCAAGATACACAGTTTGAAAAAAATTGAGACTCAACTTGTGCATGGAGGTGTGGTAATTCCTGGAAGTACAGCAAAGGTTTCTTGTCATCAAACACAGGAAGTTCAAGGTGGCGAGGTAATCTGGAAGATCTATCTGAGCGAGAGCTTAGTTCACAGTGAAGAAATGAATAAAGTTCTTTTACTCAATCTCGCGTCAACAATTTCCGACGTTACTGGTGGGCAGTTAGGAGAAACGGCAACATGCATTCCAACGATGCTCGAGACTCCGATTCACCGAATTTGGTGGTTTCTTGATGAAATGAAGATACGACAAGATGATTCCTACGACCCAAGCCAAAACACACCCCTACCAGAACCAGGTACCTTCATACCAATTGAGGACCATCATCTCCTAGACAACAAGTTCAACGAGTTCGAAGTCGGGGATTATGTAGGGTTTGAGATACATGATAACGAAGAAGACGGCGACGCAACTTTCATTTATGCGATTATCATGGAGAAAACCCCCAAACCTGATGAGAATACTCCATCCTTTAACAAGAAATACAAAATCAACATTGGCCGTACCCGGGAACCAGTTGTTGTCAGTGCAACGAGTTTGTACAAGTTTCACCAAGTTTCAATTTCATCGGAAGATTCTGTTGTTTTTGTTGACGAGGTAAGCCAACCAAAGCCCCACAATCAACATGAGGTCTTCGGAGAAATCACCCGAATGTTAGAGGACGCTTGGAGACTCCCCGAAGAAGCAAGAAAAAGAGTAATCAAGAGACTGTATTTACGCTGGCACCCTGATAAGAACCTGGGAAATGAAGAATTTTGTAACGAAGTGTGCCTCTTTATCCAGAAAGAAATTGAAAGACTATCCTCTAGAAACATCGGCTTCAGCGGTGGCAGCTTCAGCGGTCAACACTTTGCATTTTGGGGAAGGCGGGCATCTCGCCATCGCGAGAACAGAAACCGGTACAGAAGTGAATATAGACGGCGCTATCCGCGAGGCCTTTGTAGTTTCCACCCATCTTCATATACAAGGCAGTATGCACCACCATCGTTCCGCAGCGCTAACCCTCAACCGCAAGAAGCAAAACGATGGCTTCGTCAAGCAGAAATGGATTTGGAAGCCGTGTCCAATGACACGAAGCCAACAACCGAGTTCTTCGAATGGGCGTGCTTTAAATGCCATCAGGTAAGCAAGTTCTCGCAAGAACGTTTAAACCTAAACTTAAAATGTGTTACAATCTTGGTTCTGAACAACGGAACCAATGTAATTAGCAAAACTTTTACTTGTTTCACTGTACGCCCATTAAAAAAGATTAGGAGTTAATTAAACAAAGGGATGCTATCACTTAGAGCAAAACATTGAATATACTATGGCTTAGACATGGAAATATTTGCATGTTTTGATCAACGTGATCATCTTCAGTGAGGTCAACTCTGACATGCTGTAACGAACCAAAGGCAAGTATAAGAGAAAACGAAACCAACCCAAGAGAAGCCAAGCAGTCCCAATTCAAGTTCCCTCACACTTGCCCATCCTCCGAGTTCTCTGCCACTGACGCCTCGGTAGCTCAGTGGTTGAACATGTCACGTGATCGGGATCATGTCACGTGATGAGTTTGATCCATGCTTGGGTTTTTTTCTTTCTCGGTTTCTCTTACACTTGTGACTTGCCTTTGGTTCGTTACAGCATAGTTGATCTAGGGACTGGTTATGAAACCATTGTTGTAGGTCTTTGTTCGTCGTTATCTTTTGTTTACTAGTGTTGAAGGTGCACAAAACACAAAAGGTTTTGAGATGCAAATCAACAAGTAGCCAGTCAAAACATTCTCACTAACACCTGAAACAAAAAATGTGCACTCTCACGGTTCGTTCAACCGACAACAAAGCCTCTTTTCACATTCTTTGTATTTCCCTTTTGAAGTTTGCCGGCTTTCATAACGAGTCGGCTATATTAACTATGATTACAGCATGTCAGAATTGAACTCTCTGAAGATGATCGCGTTAATCGAAACATGCACCTGTTCTGGACAACATTCAAGTTGTTTGATCTTTTTCAAGTGTGCCAGGGCTGAAACTCAATATTTCATATATGTTGCCTGTACGGGTACGTGCTGCTGGAAAGGGTATGGTTTTCAAGCCATTTACTCTGGGATAGGATCTAGTATCATAGAAAAATTGGGTCTAGAATAGTTATGTTTAACGGGATCGCTAAGCGGATATATAAATTATAATAACAAAACATTGAAATCCAGAACACTTGAGCGCATGTTTCGATCAATGCGATCATCTTAAGAGAGGTCAACTTGAGTTGAGTTTTTTCTTTCTCGGTTTCTCAGAGTTGAGCTCTCTGAAGACGATCATTATGGCTAAGCAGCTGCCTATTTCGTGAGTTTTGACGGATTCCACAAGCAAAAAACATTTGCACTAGAGTGTTACTGTTTTGTCGATTGAAACAAAACAATTTTATCTTGGTTGGCTCCCTTGTTTTTTTTTTTTCACGTTCGTAACTCCTTTTTAAGGCTGCAGAAAAATCATTGAAAGCTGCACATTACATGTTGGATGCGGATAAGACAGATGCTCACGATTTGGTACACAACGCCAATCGATTAGACGACCCGGAATTGAAGAGGCTCTCGCATCGTTTGGAAGAGCTTTTAGGTAAGAAAAAGTTTTGAAACTAAGACGACGCCAGTGCTACCTTTGCCAAAAATAGAGCAGGCTTCATGAACTGCAAAACATATTTGTTAGGGCAGCGTACAAAAAAGCGTTTTGTTCTTATGTCAAAAGTTTGTCAACAGTTTTCTGTCCTAGTGTAAGTTGGAAGTAAGGTAGTAATAGTTGTTCGTTGCCAGTGTGTATCGAATATTGAAAGGATCGACAACAGTCAAGATTTCGCTTAGTCAGCGTTTTCGTGGTTTACAACAAAATCAAGCTCTAGCAGAAGCCATGCAAGTGTCGAAATCCTCAGACAAAACGCCCCTTTGGCCAAAACTTAAACTTTGGATTGGTGCTGCATGCCTTTGAACAGTATCCATACTTGATAGTTTTTGCAAGAGTTTTTCAAGGTTTTAAAAGAATGACCCCCCCCCCTCTCCCCAAAGAAGGACTATTGTCAGTTCCCAACTTAGGTGACCCAGCCTTTGGTTAGTTCACACTTCAGAAAAGTTTTAGTAATAACCGAAGAAAGCATCTTTGTTTCACTGCATTTTTTGCTCATTTTTCGACTCAATTATCAACTTCCCTGAACAATGAAATTCGTAGCGAAAAATGATCTTCTTCTCTCCTATAGGCAACTCTGATCACATGCGCTATCCAGACACTATGCGCTGTCCCAGCATTCCTCATGACGTCTACACAGAGGAAATGACTATCGAAGGCCTGGCACTAGCACGTGCCATCGTGGGCAAGGTGGCAACATTAGTGCGTGGAAGAAAGAACAGTAGCTTGAAGGGCTTGCCAAGAGAACGCGTCTTTGTCAACAATTAGAAGAATGGGGCTAAACAACGAGAACGGCAACATCGACGACGCAAAGACGGCTTATAAAAAACTTTTCGTTTGCTATTTTAGTCCAGGTCAGCCTCGTTCGCCCTCTCTTTTGTCCTTGTTACGCTTTATGAACAGAAAAAAGGCAGAAGTAACTTCATAAAGATAAAAGAAGATTGGAAAATCTTCTGTAGATCGTTCTCATAGTCCAAAATCGAGATTTTCACATTTTTAAGTTTGAAGTCAACGGCAATTTTTGTATTCACCATTGTTCTCTGCAATCTTCGTAGGCGTTGCTTTCCTCGAGCTCATTAGTATCAACTAAGTAGTCAGCAAAGGTGATTTGATACCAAGCATGCAGCACCAGATTAGTGATTTTTGCTGCTTGTAGTAAACTAGAGCCGCACCAATTAATTGGTCAGTTTACCTGAAACAGACGATGAATCCACCAGTAACAGTATTAGTTAATACAATCTGGTTTCGTTGTTAAGTTAAGAATTAAAGAGCGCTTTTACTATCTTTGAATGGTCCTTAAAGTGTTCATTGAAATTGTACGTTTTTCACCTTTGGGAATTGATTAGTGAAGTAGTAGCATTAGTGCAAAGTTGTAGTATCCCATTGGCAGTGTTGCTAGAATATTTCTCGTTAACAAAGTATTCCTACGCTTTACAGAATGAAAATTAGGTTATTTTTTTGTTGCTCTAATTGGTGGCATTTCGACTTGTTTTTCAAATTTTGATGTTTTTAGTCTCAACGTTTTGATAAAAAGGTTTATCATAAGAGCAAAGTTGGTTTTCAATGTTGCAACAGCCTGAAATCGCAATCCAACGAGGGCATTGTCTTGACTCTTTGTTTGATGACTTAGCATATTAGGTGAATATATAATTACTAGTAATAGTTGGTGTAAAGCAAGGTAAACAGACGCAATTTTTGTGGCAAGTGACGCAAGAATTTCCAACATTCTCTCTTTAAAACAAATTGTGCAACCTCGCTTTTCTTAGAACAAGAAGTCAAAGTTAGGAAGCTTGTAACTTTAAATGTAAATTAATAGAAATTAGTTTGTTTTGCATTTGAAATTTAGACTGATGGTTTGAACTAAAGTTGATGTTAATCGCATTGTTTTCTTGTAAACTTTTCATGTTTTGGTAGTGTCACTGTTTTAGGCAAGCCGTATAGTAGTTGCGTTGGCCGACAGTTTAGCCATACAACTGTTTCGAACATTTGTGGCCTCGTAGGGTGCAAATATAATAAGCGTTAGTTTAGCAAATTTAGAAGCTAAGAGGCTTCACAGACTTTCCCGTCGCATGAGACTTTGTTGGCTGATAATAGCGACTTGTAGCTTTAATTGGAATAGTGCATGACTTAAGTAGCATTTTCTTCATTATTTACCAAAATGAATTGTATATCGTAATAATTGTAGCTGATTGAAGTGTAACACGTCAATAAAAACTGCTTGTTTTGGACACCTCTGACTAGTTTACCTTTGAATTAAGGTAAGTCCCTCGTGCCCGTTACACCGTCAGACACTAGGGTAGCATCAAAGGAATACCTCTCCTGCCTGTTCTGGAACAGCTTCTGAATGGCCCCATGTTTGATGGAGGGCCTTGAGCTTCCCTTCGACAGTTCGTTGATGAAAATCTAAGATCTACCTTTTCGGTTGTACACGTGCATTGGCGATTCCAAGAAACGCATTGCATGTACGTACCATTGATATTACGTCATCAATACCCAATAGCGCTATGTCCATCGCCGAGAGGTTAATCGAGTTTATCTTGAAATTAAATAAGTAATTTGCCAAAAGTACCTTCCGAAAAAAGCAACGACTCAAACAATTCGCTTGGCGGCATTTTGCGACACTAGAGTCCCTTTAATACACGTCAGTACATGAAAGTCAAAAAGTACAGCAAAAGTATACACGAGTACTAGATTTATAGTAATATAAGGGTTATATCAAAACTTAGTGAGGTAGTCAGTGGTGTAGGTTTATTCCAAAACCGACAAAAAAGAATTAAACCTAAAAAAAGCATCCTCACTCACTGAGTTCTTTGAAAATTTTAATATAAACCGGGATGATTTTTTATGTGGCCTTGGGTCTACAAACCTGAGATAGGATTTTCAACATTCTAAAGTACGGCAGCGGTATTATCAAAATATTGATCACTAAGAGTCGCCAAACAGTGGCTTATGTCTGTAATGCCCCCTTAATTTTACTGACGATCACAACACCGCCGCCTGGTTGGCACTGTTGGTATGGTACACAACAATATTAACCATTGCTGCAGGGGGTGTTACACGCTGCAATGGCTCGTGCAACTAGTCTCGCAACGCCATTGCGATACAAGTTGCAGAAGAAATTGCCTCTTGTAACACAACTTTAAGGATTGGCTGTTCTTAAACTTTTTGACAATTTCAACCTCAAATTTTCTTATTTCCCCGATACTTCAAAATAGTAGTTTGGTGTTGTAAAATTGTGATACACGATAAATAAAGATGCTGGGCTTAACATGAACAACGTAAAGACTGAAATTTTGCTGATTAGGACTAAACAGCAGCTCGCTATACAGCTAATACTGATCACGTAAAAATTGGCAGTACAAATATTGTTCCCACATGTATCTCATGGACAAAACTTACGAGTATGGTTTTCTAACCCACCTATGTCTGTTAAAATCACTAACGCCTGCTCTGCTTCATTTTTTCATTTGTACAATATTTAATATTAATTTCGAAGTACCTTAGTAAAGAATGTAAGGAAACACTTATTAAGGCGCTCGTTACGTGTAGACTGCACTGTTGCGATAGTTTATTATATGGTTCACCAAAATCATGTAGTTAAAAGATGCAGCGTGTTCAAAACGAAAGGCTTATCTTACAAGTAAGCAAGTTTAATCATGCAATGCCCCTATTTAATTCTTTACACTGGCTGCCGGTAAAGTACCACATTGATTTCAAACTGCTAATTATTAATAATAATAATGATAATGATAATAGTAATATTACTTATTATGTATTAGGTATTAGTTATGTACAGAGTTGTTAGCCTTAGGGTAAAGTTCGACGCCCCAGGCTGGCGGGATAGGGTTCTACATGGCACCCATTTTCACTGTCTTATAATTATATTAATAATAATAAAAATATTAATAATAATAATAATAATAATAATAATAATGATAATAATGATAATAATAAAATTTGTGGGCAATTACAACCTGGCGTTCTCAATAAAGTCTGTTCTTGTAAATAAAGCGTGTGTCACACAGAACGATGTTTAACCCAAACTGACATCAAAACTGAAGCTCGAGTTTTGATTGAGATTTTTTATTCTATTTCATCTACGGATATCTTTCCACACCGAAGGGCAAAACAACGTTCAGGTCGGCTATGACACTGTGACAAGCTTTGAAATATTCAAAATGGTCTTCAATTCACTCGGGCCAGTTAGTACACACTAGCACCAGAAATGGCCGGAGCTATCTTCCATTCGTGAACTTTCGCAAAAACACTATATAGGTCAACTCTTATCACATTTTAGAATAAGTTCTAGAGAGTAACACAAACTAACGTGGTGTATTATAGCAGTACAGAAACCAGGGACATGCATCGGTCTGATGAACCACGTGGACTCAAAAACGAATATAAAATACTCGTTTGTACCTTCTATTATCCTCGGTCACAACTGTCCATTGGAGTTAGGTAGAAATTATTATTCAGAGTCAACAAGATTTAATCAAGGTTACTTTGCAATCAACTTCAAAAGTCATCGCCATCGGTATTTTCAAAATTTCTGACGTTTTGAAAGTTAGCCCTACGTCGTAAGAAACTGAACAGCTCTTCTTTTAGCATTTAAAAAAACTATTGATGTGTATTCGAGGATATTCTATAACTGTTTTGTTCTTCGTTCAGAACTACCCAAAAAACTCAAGTTCGAGTTTGGAAGAAAACAACACATAACGCTAACAGTAAATACGTGCACAAAATTAAATACCCCTACGCAACGGTTTATATGTTTATGAGGATCGTAGATTAATGGTCAAATCTTTAACTCTTGAGTATTTCGGCTCCAGTTTCACGTGAGACACATTTCCTTTGGCTCCAATCTCGTGGGATACCAATCTCCTATAGTGACGAGCAGTCCTAACTGTCTTAGCTTGGCGCCAGTCTCGTGGGAAATTCATCTCCCTCAGTGACTAGGAATCGCAACTAGCTCGGCTCCAGTCTCGTAGGATACTCATCTTCCTCTGTGACAAGCAGTCGTAAGTATCTTGGTTCCAGTTTCCAGGATACTCATCTCCCTTAGTGACGAGCAGTCGTAAGTATCTCGGTTCTAGTCTCGTGGAATACTCATTTCTTTCAGTGACAAATAGTCGTAAGCATCTCGATTCTATTCTCCTTAGATACTCATCTCTTTCAGTGACAAATAGTCCTAACTATCCCAGTTCTGTTCTCGTAGGATACTAATCTCCCTCTGTGACAAGCAGTCGTAAGTATCTCACTTCCAGCCTACTCATCTCCCTTAGTGACGAGCAGTCGCAAGTAGCTCGCCTCCAGTCTCGTAGGATACTCATTTCCCTCTGCGACAAGCAGTCGTAAGTTGTTCGGCTCCAGTCTCGTAGGATACTCATTTCCATAAGTGGCAAGCAGTCGTAAGAATCTCGGTTCCAATCCCTATGATACTCATCTCCCTCAGTGACGAGCACTCGTAGATATCTCGGTTCTAGTCTCGTGGGATACTCTTCTCTTTCAGTGGCAAGCAGTCGAAAGTATTTCGGTTCTATTCTCGTGGGATACCAATCTCCCTCTGTGAGAAGTAGTCGTAAGTATCTCGATTCTAGTCTCGTAGGATACTCTTCTCCCTCAGTGACAAGCAGTCGTAAGTATCTCGGTTCCAATCCCTATGATACTCATCTCCCTTAGTGACAAGCAGTCGTAAGTGTCTCACCTCCAGTCTCTAGGATACTCATTTCCCTCAGTGACGAGCAGTCGTAAGTATCTCGGTTCTAGTCTCGTGGGATACTAATCTCCCTTAGTGACGAGCAGTAGTAGGTATTTCGGTTCTAGTCACGTAGAATACTCATCTCCCTTAGTCACGAGCAGTCGTAAGTATCTCGGCACCGGTCTCTGTTATCAGCACTGTGTGCTCAAATTGTGCAGTTCTAAAAAGAATCGAAACAGTCTTTAGGCTAGAACATTTTTAAACTTAATGTAACATTCTTTCTCTCCGCCCCCATGCCTACCTAGGGATTGGTGATCGACTAGACAGCCACACTTCTGTCTTGTACTTTCTTCCACATCGTACCTACCTACCTACCTAACTACCAAAATATCAATTTAGTTAGCCACCACCTATCTAGCTAATCAGCTACGTAGGTACCTTACTAACTACGAACATATTTATTTATTCATCTACCTACCTAGCTACCTGCTAATCCACCTACCCATACAACCACCTATTCATCTACCCGCCCATCTACCTAACCATCTACCCTATCATCTACCTAACCATCCACCTACCCATCTACCTAACCATCCACCCACCCTTTTACCTACCCATCCACCTACCCTTCTACCTTCCCATCCACCTACCCTTCTACCTACCCTTCTACCTACCCTTCTATCTACCAATCCACCTACCCTTCTACCTACCCATCAACCTACCCTTCTACCTACCCATCCACCTACCCTTCTACCTACCCATCCACCTACCCTACTACCTACCCTTATACCTACCCTTCTACCTACCCTACTACCTACCCTTATACCTACCCTTCTACCTACCCATCCACCAACCCTTCTACCTACCCTTCTACCTACCCTTCTAGCTACCCATCCACCTACCCTTCTACCTACCCATCTACCTACCCATCCACCTACCCTTCTACCTATCCTTCTACCTACCCATCCACCTACCCTTCTACCTACCCATCCACCTACCCTACTACCTACCCTTATACCTACCCTTCTACCTACCCTACTACCTACCCTTATACCTACCCTTCTACCTACCCATCCACCAACCCTTCTACCTACCCTTCTACCTACCCTTCTAGCTACCCATCCACCTACCCTTCTACCTACCCATCTACCTACCCATCCACCTACCCTTCTACCTATCCTTCTACCTACCCATCCACCTACCCTTCTACCTACC
>JAOBAT010055990.1:33193-50930 GCA_026413305.1 Hydrozoanthus tunicans
CCCTTCTACCTACCCATCCACCTACCCTACTACCTACCCTTATACCTACCCTTCTACCTACCCATCAACCAACCCTTCTACCTACTCATCCACCTATCCTTCAACCTACCCACCCACCTACCCTTCTACCTACCCATCAACCAACCCTTTTACCTACCCATCCACCTACCCTTCTACCTATCCTTCTACCTACCCATCCACCTACCCTTCTACCTACTCATCCACCTACCAATCCACCTACCCTTTTACCTACCCATCCACCTACCCTTCTACCTACCCATCAACCAACCCTTCTACCTACCCATCCACCTACCCTTCTAGCTACCCATCCACCTACCCTTCTACCTACCCATCCACCTACCCTTCTACCTACCAATCCACCTACCCTTTTACCTACCCATCCACCTACCCTTCTACCTACCCATCCACCTACCCTTCTACCTACCCATCCACCTACCCTTCTACCTACCAATCCACCTACCCTTCTACCTACCAATCCACCTACCCTTCTACCTACCCATCAACCTACCCTTTTACCTACCCATCCACCTACTGATCTACCTACCCATCCACCTATTCTTCTACCTACCCATCCACCTACCCTTCTACCTACCCATCCATCTATCCTTCTACCTACCCATCAACCTACCCATCCACCTACCCTTCTACCTACCCATCCACCTATCCTTCTTCCTACCCATCCACCTACCCTTCTACCTACCCATCCACCTATCCTTCAACCTACCCATCCACCTACCCGTCTACCTACCCAGGTTTAAGCTATGGCCTGATGAGACACATAGGCTGGAAACACACACATACTTACCTTCCATCGTCCTCAGTCACAACCGTCCAGCGGTCTTCTAACAGAAGTACTTCTGGTGAACCTTCACATAAAACTGGTTCTGGACAATGAAAAACACATCCCGTTATTAAACAGCAAGTATTTGCCTTTCTTTAATTCTTAACTATTGATTTCGAATTCGTTGCGGTTTCTCAGCTTCATAAGCGATCCACACATTTACTATGGTTTGTAGGTTATATTGAGGCGAATCGACTTTTATCCAACAGCCGTTTTCATATTAGAGGACGGACAAGTCGTCCGAGAGGAACAAATCTTCTTATATTGACCGTCATAAATTCACATCGTACATATACAACTGACGTATAAACAGATAAATGTTGCCATATGCAAGTCCCATTTCTCCTTCCTTGATACAATACAACTTGTTCGACAGTTTGAGTCCGTGAGTTCGACAGACGTGAGTTCAAGACGGCTTTTGGTTGATTTGTTCGTCTACGCGTATTGCCCGAATCTGCACGTGACGTAATAGCGGCCATGTTCGTGCTCATGAACAAAAGAATTTTGACTTCTTTTGTTTAAGACACCATAATGGCCGAACAGACAGACGGCCAAATTCAGACGATTTTTCCGTGTTCGTCTCGTTTTCAGGCAAAATCAGACGAAATCTTGTCCGTCGTCTGATGTGAAAACAGCAAATGTGTAACTGTGCTTAAAATGTGTGTTATAGTCAGATAGACAGTATGACTGTATAGGTACTTTCTTTCGAAACTTTTTTTTTTACATTTAAAACTGACTTAAAGCCTGAAAGGTTTTGCTTTTCACAGTAAATGATTCGAAACATTTGAGGTTTGCTTATCATGGCAAATTTCGACTACAAAAAACGGGAGATATTTTGGGGGCTAGACGTTTTATTGCGTCGACTGTTTAAGTGTTCACATTGCATGCCTCTTGTTGCCTCGCATCTTATCTCCCATGTGGCCTATTTGTATTCACATATCAGTTTGGATAGTCCTTCTCAACCCATATCACGTAGTAAAATATTCATCTAAAAACGCGCGAGGCTGTATGTAAGCCTAACATGCAATAGTGAAAAATCAGTTGTGTTAGTTTACGTTACGTTAATTAACCAGAAACAAAAGAACAGTATAATTATTGTTGTCGTTTCTATACTTTTTTATCTATCTAAATTTTCTTTAAAAATGCGAGAGACGTCTGAAAGCATGCGGGAGAACGAGAGATAGAGCAACAATACTTTAACAGTCTCCTGTAAAATGCGGGAGAGTTGGTATCTGAGCCCATGTATCTCATCCCGAGGGGCCAAGTAACTGTAAGAATAAAATAGGCCTTTTGCAACAAGTGATCACATGGTGCATTTAATGGTATTCTGGGTGGCAAAGGAATGTCACAGACTCCAAGACAAGGCACAACTAACCAGAAACGTGTGTTTTTTCTTTGTTTTGCATTTCCCAGTGTACGTGGAGTCTGTGACATTCCTTTGCCACCCAGAGTATCTATAAAGAGACCATGTGACCACTTGTTGTAAAAGGCCTAGTTAGCACCCCTCTCTTGTTTGCTCCACTATGTAGAGCACGTGACTCGTAGATCTGTGGCCTGGATGATTTCTAGGAAAACAAAAGGGCCGGATACAAAGTTATTGAGAGCTAAATGCATACCGATAGTAAATGTCATCCCTGGTTTCATTTTCTCTGGTCTGCTGTTAGCTGCAAATGAGATCAAAACATACACAGAATAACTTTATCATACTTTGCTAATAAGTACATCAATGAGTTACAGGGTGAGGAAGGTGTTTAGGTATGTGAATTGTTTGTTCAATAGAGGGTTGAATGTTTATGAAAACTACTTTGAACCTATGTGTAATGAACTTGTCAACATCAGGTTACTGAATTCGGAAAAGCCGAGTTCCTGATGGGAATCGAACCCAAGACCCTACGTATACTATTCGGCTGCTCTACCACTGAGCTATGGGAACTCAAAAATTATGGTGAGCAAGGTCATTAAAAGGGACGGTATCGCACAATACACGGACGGTATCGCACAATACACGGACGGTATCGCACAATACACGGACTGTATCGCACAATACACGGACTGTATCGCACAATACACGGACTATATCGCACAATACACGGACTGTATCGCACAATACACGGACTGTATCGCACAATACACGGACGGTATCGCACAACACACGGACTGTATCGCACAATACACGGACTGTATCGCACAATACACGGACTGTATCGCACAATACACGGACGGTATCGCACAATACACGGACTGTATCGCACAATACACGGACGGTATCGCACAATACACGGACTGTATCGCACAATCACTTGAATGCCACGGCATCAGAAACGTGTCGAACACGCACTCATTAATTAACTGCATTGAGCAGTTTGCACCTTGAAATGTCTCTAGGTATAGGGCGATATAAATTATAATATGGTTATGTCAACTTAACATCATTTTAGATATAAAAACATGCGGAGACGTCATTTGGAAAAAAACTGAGTTCCTGATGGGAATGATGAACCTAAGATCTTCCAGTCGGACGCTCTACCACTCAGCTATGGAATGAGCAAGGTGATCATTAATTGGGTTAAATGACACATGGAATGTATCGCACAAATCACTTGAATGCCAAGGCACATGTGTCGAGCACTTTAAGTTTATGTTCAAAGATGATGAACATGCTACAAATGTCTTTCAAAAAGTGTGTAACGTTTTTTAAACTCATCTTGTGGCTACTGGTATCAAAATAATGTACAATAATAATCAGCCTCTCGTAGACTCAGTTCCTGTACTTTTCATCTTCATTAATTTGTTTTGTTTAATCAACTGCATTTTCTCACAACCAAATGTCTCATTTTGTATGTGCTATGTAAAGAGAAGTTGGACGATCATAACTGACAGGAAAGGAAAAAGTTAAGAAAAAAAGACACACACAACCGGGGTCTCTAAAGTACATACTCAGTCTGTGTATACAGTGTACAAGTTTGCTAAGTAAATGAAAGCAAATAAGCATTATAGAGGGTAATAATGAAAGTTCTCATCCATTCAGTGAACAAGTACAATTGAGTAGAAGTAGTAGGCCTGCGTCGGTCTGTGTTGACCATGGAGTTATCGTCTCCCTTGCATTGGGCGTCTTCCTCAGTTGCTGATAAGCCCAATTCTTGAATAACAATCATGATTGCAAACGTTGCACTTGAAGGCCTGCAGTGTCAATACTTGGGGCAATGATTCACTCTTTTCTGCACATTCTCTCGGCAATATCTGCACTGCGGAGGTTGCCTTTTCAAGTTTTCAACTGTACCCGAAGGGTGCTTCTCCACTTGGAGCGATCAGCGGCCTGGTCTTCCCAGGTGTCACTATTAATACCCACAGCTTTCATGTCTCAATTCTTATCAATCATTGAAGAGAGTGTTTGGTTTGCTACCAGATTGCTATAGCCTCTAACTCACCTACGTGGGTTATTTCAGGAAGAGCATGGAACACCGATCCAATACCATGACCATTACAGTGAGGGCTGACTGAGAAGCCATGCATCTTAGCTACAGAGCTTAAAAGAAGAGATACTATTTAGCCCAGACCGAATCAAAATGCTATACTATTGCCAAATTGAGTTCCATTAGAACTGCCAACACAATACCAATTGGATACATAAAAACGCCAAATAGGTTAAAATAATAGGTTTTTATACCATTTTTGATATTTTAATACCAATTGGCTCTTTATATTAGCCAGGCCTTTTAACCCACTACAGGTATGTGCCTACATACACCCTTTTTGCCTTTTTTATAAGAACAAGTAAACTTTGCAGAGGCTCATTGCTCTTAATTTATTGGTGATTCGGGCCTTGAATTGTTCTTGAATTGTTCTTATTTTTAACATGTGGCTTAAATTGAAGAAAAATTTTTCATCCCCGAGGATTTAACATCGGTTCACTGAGTCATTTTCTCAGGACGATTTCCTGTGATTGTGTCCATCTTGCTGCATGTGTTTTAATCCAGAGAATGGTCATGAGATGGCGCAGAATGGCATCATAATTAACCCAATCCCTCTAAAACATGGTCTTGACCCAACAAAACAAGTTTAAGCTTCAAATTGGTATAAAAATCAAGAATACGACCGATTTCTATTGTAAAAATAATTGTCTTATAGACACTTTAACCAAGCTACTTCAAAAACCCTGGGCTACATTCAGACTTTTTGGATCATTAAGTCAACTGAAAAAATCTGATGTTCGGGTTAATAATTGTTACAACTACATACATAACTAAGGTCATTCAAAATGTAACACTTACGGTTGACTTGTATTAACACAGTTACTGTATTTATTCTAATGCACTGATGGCCCAATGGCTTTTACATCACATACTTACCTGATTGTGTTTCCAATTGCTGAAAACTTTGCCCCTGGTTGACATTGTGCAATGGCAGCATAAAGACTCTGTTGACATATGTCAATCAACCGATGCCCCCTACCATCAACATTGCCAACAGTATATGTCTCACACATGTCACCATGAACCCCTCCAAAGAACACCTTACAAGAATGAAGGATGGACATAAATAAATTACATAAAAAGAGAAGATCTTATTGAACTTATAAATTTTGAAAAAAATGGAAATAAAATAAAAACTAATGAATTTTGTGAGTTTAATTCAATATTAATTTTGCCTCTCAAAAGTTAAAGAAAAAACTCCAGAAAAATGAAGCAAACCAGCCAATGAGTATAAATAAGTTATATGAAATAATACTGCAACAGTGCATTTATAATAATAGAGTTCTAAATAAAAGTACAAAGTAGAACAATGACAGTGCAGAAGGGAAAAATCTTCCAAATTTACTAATAGTACCTGTAGGGGAAAATATTAGACTAAGCGTGGAGTAGAAAAATCTCAAAAAGTTCAATGAGTTTTACACTTTCAGTATCAGTGTGGAAATATCAAAAAAAAATTGTCAGATCCTATTCATCTATAAGTCATTAAGTTTGTTAGGAATTACTTTAACTATACATCTAATGAAGTGGCAGACTGACACAACAAGAGTGGAAACTATCAAAAATTCTAATAAACAAAATATGTAGTCCTAAATCAAGCTGTACAAAGTGGAAAAATAAAAAATAATAACCATATATTATGTGTGATGATTATAAGGACTCCTGAGTAGTTTTTTCAGAGCTAGTCTTTTAGTTAAAAAGTTATCAATTTAAAAAAATGAAACAAACCAGCCAATGAGTTGAGGCTCACAGTAATTGGTAAAAGCTGTTGAAACTTTTTCCTCTTTTTCTTGTGAACTACAGTATAGTAAAGTTTTTAATAAATAAACAAATGTATATCATACATTAAATGTTCAATCACTTACAGACACGTCCACACTGATAATATCTCCATCTTCCAGTGGGCGGCTAAATTCAACAACAGTAACAAAACAAGATTCAAGGCAGTTGACAAAGTTTTGGAACTACATAAAATTTAAATAACATCTCTTGGTGAAAACTTTTCTTGCAGTTGTAGTTGCAAATTAAAGTGCCTACAACACTAACAATTATTTTTTTTACCACTTTAATTACAATCTGTTTTGTTTCACTTTTTGAAATACTGCAGGTTGAAGTAATTTTTATGCTAGTGCCTACATTTGCTTGATTAAAAAAGAAAAAATTAAAGTGCTTTATGAAAAAAATATATAGTTACATGACTGTACTCTTTGTTTATTCTTACATATAAGTCTATAAGCATTTATAGACCTCAGTGATTTGTGCTAGGCAAATTCAATGTCCAGAATCTGTATTATGCGAATGAACATGTTTCTTTCTAATGACATAAGTATATAATTCACCTGTCTGGAACTGAATGATTATATATACTTATCAAGAACCTAAAAAAATATGCACAACTCTTTATACTTCTTATGTACAAGTAAAATCTATAAGCGTGTAGCCAGCAGTGAATGAAGGTGTTAGGTACATAATTATGTTTATTCAAAATTTATGCTAACAATTAATGGTGTTAGGTAATTAATTCATTAAAGTTCATGTACATGTTTCTAATAACCAAGTGATTCACCTGTCTGGGATGCCATGTACAGCCACATTGTTGACAGATGTGCAAACAGACTTTGGAAAGCCGAGATAGTTTAGGGGTGAGGGATAAGCATTACACTTAAGTGCTGTATTGTGAACGATCCTGTCAATCTCATCAGTCGTAACTCCAACCTACAGAAATGGAAAACTTGATGAGGCCCTCTGGTTATATCAGTTAGCTCAAACCAACTGCAGGACTGTGGCCAGGAAACTTTGCAGGAGGGTTCAATCAAAGAGGAGATATACCAAATGAGCTAACGGTGCAATTCTAAGGGGGTCCAGGGTCATGTTCCCCTGCTCCGACCGGTCTATTGCAAGGAACTTTAATTAGTTACTGTAAATATGTTTGCTTAACAACCATGCCTTGATGATGTCCCTAGCACTGTCAAGAACTTTTCTAGCAACTCTGCAAGCATTTCGCATTGTCTCTATCTGCTCATCAGTTTTGATCTCTACTGTCTTTGGGGCAAGTGGTACTCTTGCCGTCCGAGCATATGGTGGTTGTCTGATATGAGGGGGCACAAGTCTAGGTGGACCAACTCTATGAGATAACTCTTTGATGACGCTGTATGGTCTGCCAGAGGCTGAACACATTCTCAACCTAAAACAAGTGTAGCAAGAAAGCATGTTCCCAGTTTAGTAACTAGCTCCCGGGGTTGGGAGGGGGGGGGAGGGGGGAGGAGGGTTACTCCCTAAATTGGGATGGTAGGTATGACCATCATGTTTTTGAGGGGTTAAAATTGCCAGTTTGGTATTTTTAAGGGGTTGTTAAATAAAATCCTGTGTTAAACCAAGAGCCTGATATTTCTTAGGGTTTAAAACCTGAAGGTATTAGTCTGCATGCAGTCCCGTGTTTTAGCAAATGTGCATACTGAACAAGAAGTAAAGGCAAAAGTCCTTGGCGAATGTCTAATTACGTGCATGCCTTTATTTACTGCATATCGCATTCAGTGCAACAAGAGGGGACTTAGTGCCAATCCGCTAGCTACCCAGGGAAACTTTTCAGCTTTCAATTGGTATTTTTAGGGTAATTCTAAAACCGAAAAGTGTTTTTTAGGGTGGAAAATTTCTATCCCTTGGTATTATTTAGGGTAGTTTTGGGACTTTTCCGACGGTCATCCCTACCCTTTTGACCCCGAAGTACCCCCCCCCCCCCGGGATCTAGCTGTATCACACATCTAGGTTTTTTAATATTTAATGACTTTAAAGAACATATTAATTTAATGTGACATTTTCATTTGCATAAAATATGAATAGTGACATATTAATAATTATTTAAAAAACATCAAACTATTAAAGACATTTGAAATGGGCTTTACTTGCACAAAAAATATTCCTACTCACAGGCCTTCTGAACTGATGGCATATTTGTTATACATTCAAATCCAAAATTTTACATGTTAAAAAAACAATTGTGAATTCTCTGACAATAATATCAACTTAACTCAAACTTATATTTAGCTGTTTCTGGACTTGAAAAAACTAGAAAGTTTTTTTTTTCTTTCATAGAATACCATACATAAACAAAGGTTTTTAAAACTTCAAAAACCTGTATGATTGATCAGTAACTAGTGTATGAAAAATATTTACTTAAGGCATTATGACAAGCAAGTTAAATATTTTATCTTCCAACATATATTCCCATCAAAATCTAAAACTAAAATAGAAAGTAATATCCAGTTCTCACTTACAATATTCTCTCTAGTCTTGATACCTGAGCAAACAACTGTAAGCACTCTAAAGAAAAAATACAACTGAATGACAAAATGTATACAATAAATATATTGAACAAATCAATCCTTATAAGAATAACTTTATACCATTATTTTACTAAGAAGATAAGGACTATCAGTCTGAAGTGTTCCTTTTCATTTTTTTATACAAGAGTCTATATCAAAAACAAGATCTTAATTCTCCCTACATTATACCTTTTTTCTCTCCAAAACCATTGGGAGAATTTAGCACCTCATAAAAAGTCACTTTATACATCGTTTTGGCATTTTTTTTTTATATACCGTGTATACTTTTATTCGATACACTGATGCAGCCTAGAAACCATAAAACTATTTGGAAATCTTTATTGTTACAAAGTATAACTAATAGGTGTGTTGAAATATAGGATCCTCCAGTCAATCCAGTCAACTGAAAATTGAAAATTAGCAAACCAAACATTCCTAAATAACAAAACAAGTTAATACAATTAAATTAAACCGAAATATTATTTGTGTTGTTGTTGAGTTGTCTTATACCCAAATCTTGAGTATTTTTCCAAACGTTTTTCGGAGTTGTTTTCTTACTATACTTCTAATGGTTTTGAAACAGAGCTCTACTCCTTTGCAGACCAGGCGTGTTTAACTCTACTATAGGCATATAATTTGGTGATCAAATTTATTTTTTCTCGACTTCAGAGCTTAGCTTGCAATTGGTAGCTTAGAATGCGTTACTGAGCCGGCCTTTGTAATTGGGTAAAATTGGGTAATTGTTTTGTTATAAGATCGTTTTGTTATCTGAATATAATGAGAGCAAATAAATGAGACTTAGATAAAGATCAGTGAGATCAACAACGATGTTAGTAACTAATTATATTTACTTGAGTACGTTAATTTATCTTCGGCATGTACTTAAGGTACCGGCCGGTGTCTCCTGGTAACTCATACAGAATAAAGGTTCTATCAAAATTCAAGAAGACGATTTTATTTTCTATTCCAATTTCGATAGTACTGAATTAGTTTTAGGCTTCTTAGATTAAAGATAAATGCATGCAAAAACTTCAAAATTTAAATAGTACCTTTGACCCTTGCACCGACCATGTTTCCTTGACTGTTCAGCTGCTTTAATCCCAGTTGGGTACCAGACTCCTCGCGGTTGCTTGTCTGATCCCAAACACGGACGGACAATCTCAAAATTCATTTTTAAACGTGAACTAGTTCCTTTAGATATTTTTTTGTTAAGACTTCATTTTTGATGCAGTGTCGATCATTCGAGTTTTCTTGCTTGTCGAATTACTGATTGAACAACGGCGTGGATTCTAAACGAGTGAACTAAAATGGCCGACGTACGCGGAGACGAACGAGAAGATCAGGGTGAAACGGTAAATCTCTTTCTAAATTAGTTCAATACCATAAAATCTTCATTTTCGATCGTACTTATTTGATTTTTTATAAGCTATTTAAAATCAAACAAAGTATGGGAATTTTAAAAGTCTCTAAGGCCAGGTTAACACAGTACCATCGGCTACACATGCATGAATTCTAAAAAGCCTCGATGGTTTGGAGACTGATTATGTTAAGTGTGTCCCTCTGTTGTATCAACATTCATCGTTTCTCATTGTTGCCTGTTTTCAGTCGAATGAAATAATAATCTAAGATGACGGTACTGGTGTATACGAGTTCATAATTTGTTTTTCATGTTTATAAGTTGGTAAGGTCTCTATTTAGTATATATTATAAGAACTACAAAGAATGACTTGAACATTAGTTTAGGTAAACAAAAAGCAAAAAATACTTGGTTTCTTCTTCTCAAAGATACAGTACCGTCCGCGGGAAAGGGTACACACGTACGGAACCTACAATATACTGTAGATCTATACATGTCGACCTGCAGTCTAGTTTAACAACCATGGTTTGTTTTGCAGTTTGTTTTGATAAGAGTTCGACATCCAAGAACACACATTGGTAAACACAGATGGCCTCTTTATACAGACTATGAGATCTTTGTCGTGGTAAGTTTTTGGTCAACAGAACTCGAAAGGAACTGGAATGTAATTTTTGTCGCACTCCTGATAAGCAAATTGCACATCATCCTTGAAAAAATGTGCTGTTATTTTCATTCAGTGCCCATTTGTTTTCTGAATCTCAGCCTACATACAGCTTATTATCATAAAAAAAATGTTGAAAGTTTAATTTTGAGGTTTGAACATTTGTCTGCTCACTCGAAACTGATAGCCAAAATAATCAGTCAGCAATTTCAGTTCTTGTTGTCATATTGCTTGCTTAATGTAACTCATCAGCCAGTGAAGACACCAGAAACAGTTGTTGTTTATATGTTCTGCAACAGGATTGGCTCTTTTAGCTTGCTAGGACATTGGAGACAGCCAGTAAAACGGCACTAATTAATTACTAAGGGTAAGAAAGAAATAAAGTCTGTACAGGTTTGGTTTACAGAGCTCTGTGAACTGTATTGCATCTCTTTCATTTGCACATTTTCAATTTGTTTTCCTTCACAGACAAATAGCACAACATTTACTTTATCAAGTTCCAAAGTTCGACGGCGATACTCAGAGTTTCAGTGGCTGTGGAGAAAATTACTCCAGCATAATGCCATGGAGATGTAAGCGATTATCTTAATTTGTAACATGTTTGTTGTTTTAGTTAGATTTACTGTAATGTACAGTCTGTTGACAAAGAGATAAATTAATGTACTTCCTGAAAAACCCTATCAAGCTTATTTTTTTACTTTTTGGATTAAAACTGTTGTCATCTGTGAACTCAAAATTTGAATAACCAAAGAAAATTTTGTTATGCATAGATCTGTATGTGTTGTATTTTGGGGAGCTACTGTCAGTATTATGATCATGGGAATTTTGACTACACGGGGGTGGGCACTTACTTGGTTAAACACTGTACAGTACAAATTAAATTATTGTAAGTATAATTTGTACATAGAATCTTATGGACAATTACAGTGTATTAATAACTGTAGTGACAGGCATTTAAAATAATGAACCATGTAAGCTTTAAGTGAATTAGTGGTGTCATAGTTTTATTTTGTATTTTTTAGAGAACCACCTGCACTGCCACCAAAGAAACTTGTTGGTAAATTTAAAAAGGATTTTATTCAAAGCAGATGTGTTGAACTACAAGAATTCCTTATGAAGTGAGTCAAGATTAACAATTAGAAATTAAAAATTATTGACCCTCTGTGGTTGCAAGTCTCACCCCTACCCTATGCGGTCTTAAAACCTATGACAACTATACTCTTATACATGTGATCTCTATTCAACGAATGAGAGGCTCTGTTGCCTGTTATATACTTTGACTGGAGTGTATTGGTAAGAGTCTCATTTTTCAAGGATTTCTGGTAATCCCCTCTCCCCTGGGCTGAGTTGTTCAAAAGACGGTTAGCCCTAATCCTGGGTTAACTCTTAACAAAACCTACTGGTTGCCATAAGGGCTAATCATCATTTGAACAACTGGGCCCGGGTGTTTGCACATCAAGAATTTCTTGTGAAGAAAATTGTAGCCTGCAAACTGGCTTTCCTGAAGCATTGGGGAGCAAGAACAAACCATTAGGGAAATGGGGGGAGGAAGGGGAAAGGTGGGTTGGAATGACGATAGGGGGCCTTTCTGTGCAGGCTTTCCCCTCCCTCATGCCTTTTTTCCTTTGCGGCTTCCCCACACTCTCCCAACGCTTCAGGAGAGCCAGCTTGCAGGCTAAGAATATTGTTAGCCCTAGTGTTTATATAATTATTATTATTCTCTTGATGGGTAATTCACCTGTACCCATTTTTAGTTCAAACTAAATACTATTGCAGGTAATATATTTGGTTTTCTCTTTGTGGTATAGTGTAACATCAGTGGCATCCTATCTCTCTTCAACTGCTCTTCACATGTTTCTGCAAACCAACTTGAGTGTGAGAGAAATCGAGCGTGTCTTAAACAGTAAAGATCAGCAGGATGTATCTGATGCTATACTGAAAGCTGGTACCAGCTGTGATCTTGAAGATGGGACCGAAACCCAGCATATTCTTCCTGGTAATGGTAGACCACGGCACTCTGTAGCTGAAAGTGGTTATATTACCAACAGCAGGAGTAGTAGTCAGCTATCTGCTATGGTAGCAGGTGAGATATACTGTATTTATGCTTCTAAAAGGTAATGCAGATACTAAACTTCATTTCAAGAAAGTGTTACTTTGAAAATAGAAGTAATTCTGCAATGGGTACAAAAAAAGACTGTCACTCTCACAAATACAATCATGAATGAAATAGAAACTAAAATCTGAAGATAAAGCAATAAATCCACCTTAGTGGAAACATTTTATTGACAACGCATTATCGTTCTTGACTAAAATTAAGGATAAGAATGAGGTCTTACAATACATTAAAAAATCATCAAAATTAATGAACTCCATCCAAGTTCACGGCTAAAACTTCAGACTCTATGTTAAAGCAGTCTTCTTAATTAGGTTTCATATTTACTTTAACTTCAATAGACATACATTTTTAAAAAACAGGCATTTTAGAAGTGTCAACCCACTACATACATACATGCATACATAAACTTTATTTATACTCAAATTTAAGAGTAGCTTTACAGAGCTAATGTCTTCGAAAAATTTTTAAAAAAAGTTGAAGTTGAATATTTACATATGTACACTTCTGACTAACATAAAAATTCCACTATTCACACTTCGATGCATTAGAAACAAAGCTTTCTTTTGTTCAGTATTCCTCAGATGTTAAATATACATACGTTTTGATGTTTGTAAACTTCTGCTTTTATGTGTTTTTTAAAAATAATTTTTTCTACACCATAGAGTTAGTCTTATGCCCTTGATATAACAGTATAGACTGCTAAAACACAAATGTTGTCTTTTTGTTTAGAGCCTTGTAGCTTGCTTTATGTCAAGGGTATAAGGATGTGAAAACAAGGGTCTGAAACTAGAAGATAGATTTAGCGATTGGTTTACAAGACATACATATTTAGTGCATATTTCAACAGGCTCATTGAAGGGTGGGAGGTGTGGTGTATGATTTCGAAGCACAAGCTATCAGTAAAAAGACACTATCCTAAGGGCCATTGTTCGGTTTATTGTACTAAGATTAACTGGCTGTGCTGACGCCTTATTGATTATGTTCAAATGACCATGAATAATAAAATGTGAAAAAGAAATATTTAATATACAAATTACTTTGTGAGTGGATCCCTTTTAGTTTCGTGGCACTTTAAAGTATTTTAGGTCCTGCCTTTAGTTAAGAACAATTACAGTTGTAGAAAACGTTAATTGAAAGTAGTTATTATAAAAGTTTAGTTTAACCCTTTCAGTCCCAAATACATCAAATTACATATTACTAAATTCTCCCTACTAGAACCCATACTTTTCCTGTTAACAGTTTAGGAGAATTTTGACTTTCATCCTCGGTAGTTTGCTATGCTCAATCAATTTCTATTTTCTCATTACTAAATGCCTTATATTGTATGAGTTATGTAAGGAGAAGTTAGACATTGATAAACTGGCTGGGACTGAAAGGGTTAATGATGCTCTTCTTAATACCAGAAGTGCGAAGAAACTCATCCCAGTTTCTTTTGTTGAACTGATTAATGCGTTCATCATCAATAATCATTATATGGTTACCAGTAATGACATCTTTAATCTTTGTTCTTTCTCAGAGGTAACTTGTTCTGCGGACCAGGGCAACGGAAATGGCTGGAGTTCAGGCTTCACATGTATAAACAACCCTGATAGAACTATACCCTCCTCTGTTCAAGAGCCATTTATAAAACATAGAAGAATGACCTTCTGCCACGGTGCTGCAACAGTTTTGCCAACAGGTCAAATCCTTGTACCAGATCTTACAGACCAGGAAAGGAAAAACAGTTGCCTTTCAAAGTTTTCATTTTTTTCCAGAGCTGACTCCGACTATCCTCCCCAGGAAAAGGAATGTTGCAATTACGATGCTGATGATGAGGTTGAACTTGAGATTGCTGATTATGATGTGATTAAGACTCAGAAATTGTTGAGAGTTCGAAGATGGCTCAACTCGTTTAGTTCTGAAGACTACTGTATGTGTGACAGTAGCAGTAGCGAGGAAGAGGCTAGGCGACCAGTCAATTTACAGCGACTAAGAGAGTATGACGTGCTTAGCATTGGCTCTTTAATGTTTGATGACGTTAAACCGTGTCCTCAAATTCCGGTTTACCATGAAACTGATGTGTCTGATGATGGAAGTGACAAGGCAGATGATTCTTGTTTTAGTATTGTCCATTCTTCAATAGACAGCTTGGATCTGATGACAAAGGATGGAGCATTCTCCGCTTCTGATGAAGGCAGTCTTGACTCGGCTGAAATCTACAGGACGTACGATGTAGTTGAAATGATAGAATTGAAATAATTGGGAATAATTTATTGATTGTGACTGACTACAGTACATGAGAGCTTTGGGGAAAAATTCCAAGTTTGAAGCATGAAAACTCACTTTAGAAAGCTCATTTTCGAAAAGATTCTCGAAAACGATCAGTCTTTAATGATGGTGGTCATTGTTAAAAAGACAGCTTTTGCTACAGATGTTGTCAGCATAATAGCAAGATACTAGTTGCCTTTGCTAGTGATCTTGTCCTCTCAAGGCAAATTTCTGATGTAATAGTGGTGATTATGATGATGGTGGTGATAATGGTGATATGATGATGGTGGTGATGATGATGATGGTGATAATGATTATGATGATGATGATGATGATGATGATGATAATGATGGAGAAGATGATGGTGGTGGTTGTTGGGATTACCCAAAGCTCTCAAAATGTAATCTTTACTGTACATAATAAACGGTAGGTCTGTAAGTGGAGTTTTTTGTTTTGTTTTGGTAGGTAAGGGAAAAGGTCGAAACAATGGTACTTCCTAGGAACCCAATTTAGGGGGGGTATTATGTGCCGCCACCCACCACCTTTTTTCAAAAATGTTGAATTTTAGGAGCAAATATCATGTTCAATAAAATATATATTGATAAAGTGCTTGTACCAACGCCTTTTTTGCGGAGAGAGGAATCCATAATACAATAAAAAACAATACCCCTTAATCAGGTTTTGAGAAATTGAGTTTTGAAAAAATGGGGAGGGGTGGGGTAGGGGGGTATGTGCAGCCACCCACCATCTCCCTCGACGAAATTGGGTTCCTTAAAAATGCCATTGTTTTGACTTCTTCCCTAATACTAGATCATAGAACCGGAAGGAAGATGACATAGTGGATGGGTTCTGGGCATAAAGCATGTGTACTATTACCAGAGCAAGTTGTTAGTCGTAGACCATACTCATTAATGTTGGAGATTTTAATATTCCTTTGTTTACATTCAAATCATTCCCACAAGCCTTGTTCTTAAGCTAAACTCGGAAAAGAATATGTTGCCCAAACAAAGCTAGTAGGGCTAACTATTTGAATGCAGAGAAAATAATTTTAAGATCGTGCGATTTATGAGTAAGGTTTATTGAAGGACAAGATAAAACTCTTACACAGCAATTCTCACAAAAAGGAACCACGTTAAGTAATGTTCCATGCTAGCGTTATCTAGTACTTCCCGTTAGGAAAGTCCAACAGAAGAGAGTGACAACTAATTGGACTGTTGGAGCGGGACTGTGACCTGTGCTGTGCAGTACAACCAATAAGTTTACTCAGTCTCAGGTGCCAAATAGACAGGGGGTGAGAAATTTCTTAAAACTTTTATAAACGGGGGGGTCCAAATAAACCGGGAATGAGAAACTTCTGAAGAATTTTTAAAAAAAACAACAACAGAGGCCAGCAAAGATGAGGAAAGTTTTATTGAATTCTGAACTCTAGCCTCTTGTTGACCGTGAGTGTGATCTAAAGAAAAAGAGGAAAAGACGAACCACCAACGAATTCGCTGCCCGTTGCCTTTTGCCTTCTGCGTATCAACATTTAATTCTCTGCCCTCTTGTTACATTTCCTCAATTGGCGATTGAACCAAAAAGTTTTTTTTTGTTCTGCTAAAGTTTTCTTGTCACTTACAAGTATTTGTTACAGATGTTTTCACGTTAGTCACGTGTCCAAAGTGTCGTAACCAGTGGAGCATAATCTTTTCCGCTTTGCCATCATAAACAGACCACGCCTTGGTGACCTTCGCTTCTACAGTGTTTATCAACATCTAAATATAAACTCTCGTCTAAATTCTTCAGTCAAAAGAAAACAAACTGATTAGTGCTGTGTATATGAAATATGATCATCCATCACTGACTGGAAGATGAGTTTTGAAATTCTCCAAAACTACTCATAGAAACACCATGGACATAGGTTTAAGAATTTATACTAAGCCATCAAGATCATTTGGCATTCATAGGGTTGGGACGTTCATAACCGGACACGGGGAGGAAGCTCGCACTTTTAACGACGTAATTTTGGGCTGTTGAGAGTAAAACATATTTGCGCACAAATCAGGAAGAGAACTCGAGTTCCAAAGAGCCGAAACCAAAATCGGCAATAGGAACTTAGGTTGGCGTTAAGTTTCTTAATATTTACTTCCGGTTTTCCATATATGGTTGGTTGGGCCTCGCGCAACCAATCAGGGGCTCATGGGTTTTTGCTTTCGGTATTTCTGGTGTTTCATTTTGGGTTAGTTGGACCATTGTAGGCCAATCAGTTTCTGCGTAAGGTTTGTTTGTTGGTTTCCATTGTCAAAGTACTTTTTTTAAATCGAGTTGGAGTGTGTGCGATCAACGCGAGTGGTCTTCAAGAGGAAGGTTAAATAAGGTATGAATAATGCATTAAATTCACTGCAAGGAAGCATTCAGCGAGCATCCGAGAGCTTTAACGAGTTTTCGAAAGGAAGGCAATGTGCTTTTAAGACTCTTTTTTCTTTATTGTGCAACCAAAGTGTCGCCGTCAACTCGCGGACACAATCAGTCACTCATCGAAACTCAAACAATTTAATACCTGACTGGGGTGCTTTACCAACGCCTCGATCATCAGACAGTGCTTCATTCTTTTTAAGAAGTTTATGCAACCTGTAACAGGAAACAACACAATGTCAGTTTAAGAGCTTTTAGCATTTCAGGAAATCCTTGAAGACTGCGGCTGACATTTGTAATACATAATT
>JAOBAT010055991.1:0-27578 GCA_026413305.1 Hydrozoanthus tunicans
ATTAAGGCCGTTAGGTTCTAAAGTATTAGCTTTGGTTATTAAGAAAGCTTCTCTAGCTTTGCGAATAGAATCTCGAGTGGAATATGTCTACCGTACGTTTTATCTCAAAATGCTGAACAACACCTCTGAACACACGGAAAACTGTATAACATTTAACATGTGTGACAGTATTGAACTAAATCTCTTGTATGTTAAAGCAAACGCCCCAAGGCAACAATGGCAAAAAACGATAGAGATAGGAGTGTGCCGATTGTGGCAACAAATATAAATAATCATTCATTATACCGAGAAGAGCATGCAAAACAAATGACTCATTCAGCTTAAAGCTGTTTTAAAACTGTTAATGCGTAACAAAGACGACACGATTAGATGGTTAGATTGTTGTAAGATTTCGTAATAGAGCAAATCAACTACTTAAGATTTGTTGAAATGTGCGAAAGTATAGATAACGTTTTTGGTAATAAACGTCACAAGAAGAGGTATAAGCCAATTGTATTTTGTTTCAACATTCAGAAAAGCTGAGATAAGTGTGTGAGTTCCGGTTTTAAGCATATTTCATTGGGGGAAAAATACTGACACGAGGACATGACGTAAACAAATTGTGGCAGAACTAAAAACTCTGTTACAATATACACTTAATGTATAGTCCCCAAGGAAAGTTAATTTTGTTTTCCTGAAAGTCCCGGTCGAGGGAAACATCAGCACTTGAATGAAAACCAAACTAGCTTGTTCCGCAGAAACTATACATTAAGTGCTTTGTTATAGATTAAGACTTTCCCTTAAGCACTGTATAATAAAAACAAAACGAACAAAGATGGCCGGCGGGCAACAATTGCGCAATGTATCCCACTCGCGATACGTTTGAATTTGATCAGGGGCACGTGACCAAAAATCAACCAACCACATTGCGCGTTTTGTTGATTGAAAGTCTAGGTATACCTGACCCTCGAATTCTTTGAAAATTTGTGATACTGTCCAGCGAAGCGGTAGAGTATGGTCGAGTATAGTGACAGCGTATCTTAAGTTGGGTTGAGGGTTCGTGCCCGGCCATAGTGTCAGTGCCACTGTTGTACATGCCTGTGAATAAGACACTTAATCTGATTATTTTGTATCAGTCGACTGAGCTTTACAGGCCCTTAGCTAGAATAAAATATTAACCGAGGCAGTAAGAGTATCAATGTGAGAGGCTGTTCAGTTGTTGTTACTGTAGCTTATCCTTTAATTTCTTTTCACTGAAAATCCTCCATCTTGCTTCTCATAAACCTTTCCTTCACAAATCCGGCAAAAGTTTGTGTACCCATAAAGCGGAATTGTCAACAAATGATAGATAACTACCGAAGTTATAAGTGCAAATGGCGTGAAATGACAACATTTTTTATACAAACATCACATTTTTACTGACAAAGGCACAACTTTAGAACGGGTGTTGGTGATAAAAACTATTCTCGGATAAGTTTACGGTTTGAACTGTAAACTGGCACGATGTATTTTTGTCTAAATTTTTACCGAGGAAAGCGCCTGGTTGGCCTCAAGGTGGCTACGAGCCAGCTTTACAAATGGGTGTCTCTGCTGCGCTGAGAAGTGGGAGGGTGGCTCCGGTGGCGGAGACGCGGGAAAAATGAAAGCGTCATACAATAGAGATGGTGTTTATAACAATCCAGAGTAACTATAATTTTGAGAACGCTACATAATATTTGTGGAAGGCGTAGACTTAACTCAACGCGTTCGTCTGCTTTCCGTAATACAGTTTTTATGCTGTCCATTTTGCAGTTCGTGTCTCAGAAACCGCAATATTCGTGAACAGCTCTCCTTATGCTGAACTCTTTCAGCCCCAAATGACGTAAACTAAGCTCTTTTGTTCATGTTCTTTTGTTTGGGAACAAAACTCTTTATCGCTTAACGCCCCTTGGTTTCCATTTCACTTTTTCTGTTTGTCTGCATAAAAAATATGACGCTTTTTAATGTCTTATAGCAGCTTAAAAGCAAAAAACGGCGAAGTAGGAAGTGTCGACTACAACATTCATATTTCGATCCAGAGCTTATGGGAATTAGACATATTCCAAAGTAAATGTGTTGCCACCGAAACCCCAAAACTTAAATGTTCAGCTCTACCGGAAACTTGCCAGATTCATGAAACGGATTTCGCAACTCCATTATCATGTAAATGAGTACCAAATACTATAGTATCATCAGGAAGACAGGCAACAGTCTTAGTATATCGGTACAACGAAGGTTACAGCCGAAAATAAGAAGTCTGACTGACAAGAACCATGTCGAGCCCACTGTGCACTCAAATAACGAAATGGATTCCGTTCGTAGTTGAACTACAGTCAACTTACATCGCTGTGAACATTATAACTGGTTTGTGCAGCTTCGTCGCAGTTTTTGGCAACTTGATTATCATTTTGGCCATTATACGGAACTCAACGCTCCACACGCCATCGTACGCACTCCTGTGTAATCTGGCGATATCTGATTTTGGCGTCGGCTTGATTTGCAAGCCGCTGTTTATCGCTTTCCGAACCGCTGAATCAAAAATGGATCACAACCTGGCCTGTAAGATTGGTGGCGCTTATGTTTCTTCTGCTGGCTGTCTGGCAACGCTTACGATGTTGACAATGACAGCAATCAGCGTTGATCGCTTCCTGGCCGTTCATCTTAGTGTTAGGTATCGCGGTGTGGTGACGCTGAGAAGAATCGAAGCCGCTATTTCACTAATGTGGTTGGTTGCGTTGCTGATGGGAATGGCGTATTTTCTGCGTGTATATGTATACTTTTTGTTGATTATGGCTGGTATCGTTCTGTGCTTGATTATCACCACGATCAACTACTTGGCAATCGCCAGGAAGTTTTACGGTCACAGTGCTCAGCTACAGGCGCACAGTACGGAAACAGAAAGCTCCAAAGCCTGGCGAAAATCGTTTAACCTTGGCCAATACCAGAAAACAGTGAAAACAATGCTGTTAGTCTACGTTGTTCTGCTGTTGTGTTACCTGCCGTACTTGTGTTTTACGGTAGCGTTGATAACCATCGGACGCACGAGCTCCATCCACGGCGCTCATGTAGTGACAGCAACAGTTGCGCTGGGTAACAGCGCTATTAATCCATGTTTATATTACTGGAGAATCACTGAACTGAGGCAGGCTGTTCGACGGCTGTTTGGTTTGGGCTGTTTGGACATCCGAGAAGCAAGCACCGCTTCTACTTTCGAGAGTAAAGTGTGATTGTCATTCACCATTTATGTCATCATAGCATTTTGCAGAGGTGGACAATGATGCAACTGAACATGTTTCTGTTGTTGTCAGTGATGATGACGATGATAATGAAAGCCAATTGATGATGGTGAAGGTGACGACGTTAGAAAGCAAATGCAATAAAATACAAGTCAGAGCAGTGGAACTTTTTAAATTTTAAGACTGTTTGTATTATATAAAAAAAACAGACTTGTCATAAACATTTGCAGACGCCAGAAGAAAAGTGAACTTCTCAGTGCAAAAGTTTAAAAGTCCTTGCCGTTTCGGTCATCACGGCACGTTTAACGTTGTTAAATTGTTTTTTGACATTCTGAAGTTCTATTAAAAAAATACACATGCAATACCGAGAAGGAATTTAATAGTTTTTTATGTTTTTTTCTAGTATGAAATAAATTTCACTTACCTTGTCTTTTCGGTCATCACGGCACGTTTAACGTTGTTAAATTGTTTTTTGACATTCTGAAGTTCTTTTCAAAAATACACATGCAATACCGAGAAGGAATTTAATAGTTTTTTTTTCTATTCATTTATTTCATCATCTTCACTGTTTTTAAAATCGATCAACTGAAACGTGATGTTTTGTTCAACATATTTCTCTTTCTCTCTTATAGAATGAAATTGTTGCCATAATCTAGATTGTCTCGCGCAGCAAACTGACGAAGCTATTTTGCAAAATGAGAAATAAAGAACAATAAAAAAAAAAAAAAAAAAAAACCAACAACAAACCACAGGCTTCCCAAACGAAAAATTCGACTTTTTTTACATGACAAACCTAGTACGACCGACTTCATGTACTTAGTGTTAGCTGATACGTAAGTAACACTGACCGTGAGAATGCATGGGAAACTCTTTTGAACCTCTAAAATACAAACAAGTTTATACCTAGTTTGAAATAAATTTCACTTACCTTGTCTTCAACTGTTTTGTTTCGGTGTTTGTGCTATTTTGAGGCCGTTTAGTGGATATATTCGTGTTGTTCCCCCCACAGTTCGGCCTCAAAATGGCACAAAAACCGGAACAAAACACATGAAGACAACACATAAGCGGTAAGTGAAGTTTATTTCAAACTAGGTACTAATTTATTCGTAATTTAGAGATTCAAAAGAATTTCCCATACATTCTCTTATACTGACGGTCAGTGTTACTTATGTATCAGCTAACACTATGTACATGAAGTCGGTCATACTAAGGTTCGTAGATGCACAAAAAAAGTCGAATTTTACGTTTGGGAAGCCTGTGGAACCAACTAACTTGTTATGATCGAAAAAAATTATCTTGACTTTATAGCTCTGCCAACGCTTTTGTAGCCCACGTAGTTTCAATTTGTGATACATACAAGATTCATCGGTCAGTTATCACATGAGAAATGCTATTATGTTCGCGTTAGAAATAAAGACTGATGTGTGATGACAAATTTGAAAAAAGCAGTCGTTTTTCTGTTTGAGTGGTTTTCTTTAAGGTGAACGAATGTTAACAGAAAAAAAACTTCTCTAGCTCCCTCCTGCGGCTAACCGCAAATTGAACTGTCTTTATCTGCAATACAATATTATATTAGGCGTTTCCAATTAAAGGTGAAATTTTTTGCTTCACTCGACTGTGTCCCCAATCCTGCTGTGGGCAAAATTCCAAGAACATTTTTTCGGACGAATGCGTCTAAAGCTAAAATGTTTGCTTATCGCTCATATGTTCGCTTCGAAACTTTTCTGTTGCCAGAAAAATCTTCGTCATATGCTGTAAACCCGGTTAGGGTTATGATAATTGTAAGCAAGTGTGTTTAGTCGCGCTTCAGTTGAGTTTGCGCGACGTTAGTTCGTTGTTTGAAACGAGCCTAATCATCAGTAATCTACAACGCTGCATGTGGTGGTAGCATTCCCGACAAACAACGACTAAAGAGTTTTCTTTCGGCAAAAATCCAAAAAGATTTTTTTTGCACGAGTGTGTTGAGAAGTAAAACGTGTGTTCATCAATAATGGTTCGTTTCGAAACTTTATCATTCTCACTGAAAGCTATACAAGTTTATTTCTACGATGGGTAATTCATAGACCAGAACACTCAATTTCTACCCTACAGTTTGCTAAAATGATTTTTTTGTCTTTCCATCAAGCGTCTTACTCGAGAATTCACTGCGAGTTGCGTTACTGAGGTACGGTAGGGACCAGGTGGAAATGTTTGTTTTATCTCCTCATTTTAACTTTCGAGTTGTTATGGCTTAATACAAAATGATATCTCTGTCGCTAACAATTAAGGTATCCCATGTGTGTAGTAAACAAATGATAGGATGTCAAATAGTTGCAGTTGCTGGATAGTTCAATTGATGAATTAGTGTCAGATCAGAAATGAGTTTGTATAGCCTAGGCCGGAACCAAAGATTTCCGTCTATAGTTTCGGGTCCGAACCTGTGTATCAAGGAGTTTCGCCACTGTCAGACACACTCACTAGTAGGGACCAGGTGGAAGTGTTTGTTTAATATTCTCGTTTTAACTTTCGGGTACAAACGTTATCAAGTGACCGCCCTCCCCGGACTTGTTGCAAGCAGAAAACTATAACTTGCTGGAACAGCATAAAAATGGCTTGAAGTAATACCACTGAAAATTAGGGCCAAAAGCGACATGTTTCAAATGTTTATATACGAATGGATAAACAATGATTGAGTGGGCGGGAGCCGTATAAAATAAACAACTCAACCCATGATCGCTGAATCACGCGCTTTTTTCATAACAAATTTGTTTGCTTTCCAGCTCAAAATAGCAACATGACGTTTTCAAGCGCTTCTTATATATAGTAGCTCAATATCAAAACCTGAAAACTATCAGGTCCCTAGAAACTCATCCTTAGTTTCCAGATGAATATTGTTTCGCTACGCCCAGGAACTCACGGGGTAAGAACTGAACTAACTCAAACTGGGTGTGTAAGTATCGAAACCAAAAGTTTGATGCTATTTCATAAGAAACTGGCTTAAGGGTCGAGGGTATTCAAATTCGATATTCACGTGATACTTATTACTGGATAATGATATCATTAGCAGGGCAGGGGTTACCGCCAATATCCAAAATAGCATGTCATTAGTGTACGACCGGAAAATAGAAGGACTGGTATCAATTGGCTTTTGAGATTGAAGTCGGGCTGACAAGAACCATGTCGAGCAAACTGTGTACTCAAATAACGAAATGGATTCCGTTCGCAGCTGAACTACAGCCAACGTACATCGCTGTGAACATTATAACTGGTTTGTGCAGCTTTGTTGCAGTTTTCACTAACTTGCTCATCATTTTGGCCATTATACGGAACTCGTCGCTCCACACGCCATCGTACGCACTCCTGTGTAATCTGGCGATATCCGATTTTGGCGTCGGCTTAATTTCTCAGCCGCTGTTTATCGCTTTCCGAGCCGCAGAAACTAAAATGGATCACGACCTTTCCTGTAAAATTGGTGGCGCTTATGTTTCTACCGCTGGCTGTCTGGGGTCG
The DNA here is from genome assembly GCA_026413305.1 of Hydrozoanthus tunicans. Lineage (NCBI taxonomy): Eukaryota > Metazoa > Cnidaria > Anthozoa > Zoantharia > Hydrozoanthidae > Hydrozoanthus > Hydrozoanthus tunicans. The sequence continues at coordinate 6,723 of JAOBAT010055991.1, forward strand.
CTAACTTTGCTAACTATGACAGCAATCAGCTTCGATCGCTTCCTGGCCGTTCATCTTACCACCAGCTATCGCAGTGTGGTGACGCTTAGAAGAATCGCAGCTGCTACTTCTCTGCTGTGGTTGGTGGCAGTGCTGGTAGGAATGACCTACGTTCTGGATATATCTTCTTACTTTTTGTTTATTATGGTTCTTATCGCCCTGTGCTTGTTTTTCACCACGGTCAACTACTTAGCAATTGCCAAGAAGCTTTATGGTCACAGTGCACAATTACATGCGCACAGTATACGTACGGAAACGGGAAGCTCTAAAGCCGGGCGCAAATCGTTCAACCTTGGCCAATACAAGAAAACAGTGAAAACAATGTTGTTAATTTACGGTGTTCTCCTGTTGTGTTACCTTCCGTATTTGTGTTTTACGGTAGCGTTGAAGTCCATCGGACGCACGAGCTCCGTTCACGGCGCGTATGTCGTTACAACAACGCTTGTGCTCGGTAACAGCGCAATTAATCCGTGGTTGTATTACTGGAGAATCGCTGAACTGAGGCAGGCTGTTCGACGGCTGTTTGGTTTGGGCCGTTTGGACATCCGAGAAGCAACCACCGCTTCTACTTCCGAGAGTAAGGTGTGAAGTCATTTATCATTTATGTCATCATGCATGGCACTTTGCAGAGGCGAGTAATGATGACGATAGCAAAAAAAGATGATAGTGATACTGCTTTTCTTGATGATGACAACAATGAAGATGGTGTTGAAAATGATGACAAAGGAAAACTAAATGATGATGGTGTTGATGCCATAAGTAAATGTTAGTGGTAACGGTAATGAAACAGAAGTTAAAAGAAGTAAAAATGTCTAAAACTTAGCCAAACAATCTTAATTAGTAACTCTGTAAAAATGTGAAAGATTAATCCCAAAATACTTCCAGACGTCGAGAAGAAGAGTCAGCTTCTAGATTAATCCGCGACACGTAGGAATGACATTGGTGATCGGATGGTGATGGTGATAACTATAACTATGGTTGGATGACGATAATGGATAGATGACAATGAAGTTAGTGATAGTATGCAACGGGAGCATAATGGTGATGTTAAACCAAAAGAGAATAAAACAATGGCCGCTACCTAAATCCTTTCTCGTGCCTAAGTGGCTCAGTCATCAGGGCCGGCGCTCATCTCCGGCTCTGTAGTGTTAAGCGGATGAGAGTCTTTGACTCCCCCCTGGACAGGACACTGATCTATTGCAAGTTAGCCCCCCTGCAGAACTGGTACTCATTTATACAGCTTTGTCGACTGGAACAAAGTCAGGTAAAGTGTCACAACACAGTCGTCTGACTTGGGCTCGAACTCGCGACCCTAGGATTACGCTCTATCTAACCGCTCTGCCATTGAAAGCAGATGGTCAGGAGGAATGTTGAAGACTTGGAGACTCAGTCGGACTATTCAAACACTTCAGAAAAAAATCAAACTGACTCATCTTTAAAACTGCATTCTGTTTATTTTGATAAAGGTTTTCTGATCAAAGGCGCCAGCTTTAGGCTGTAAATCATGTACTTCTTTTGGTAGATAAGTTAAGAACAATTTAAAATCAAGCTTCGGAGGTTCGGGCTCGACAGCTATTTTTTAAGCTATTATTATTGCCTCAAACTTTACCCTTCCTGGAGTTATACAGTCATTGTGTACATGAAAATCAGCAGACTTAGCTTGGCGTATTGCTTTATGCTCAGTTTAGAGAAATAGAGAAATAAGAGTAATTTGAGGCTCAAATCGTCAAGAATTAAAGAGCCGCAATGAGGTCTAACGAGCCTCGGCTAAACTTACTGGTTCTTATAAAAGAAAAACTACGTGTGTTAATAATAATAATAATGTTTTATGAGGTTGAAACCTAGCTATTTTTGAACTGTCATATGTTATCTCTATATAACTTCTTTTTCTCAATTAAATTCAAATATAGAACTATTAGCGTCAAACTTCTTACTTTGGCCTTGCGGCGCAAGTTAAGAGATTATCAAACCGTTTCCATAGTGATACTTAGTTCCGCAAAGAAAGAGCAGACTATGCGTGTCAACTGACGTGTTTTCGTAACTATGGTTTCCCAAGTTCTCTCACGCCGCGCACTTTCGCGATTTTTACGAGCTATAAAGTCGACTATAAAAAGTTAGTTAAGTGTTTCAAAATAAATATGTGCTAAGCCTTCATTGGACCATAAATACAAAAAGCGTTTGTTTGTCTCTTTTCTTATTCGTTTGAGTATAAAACCTTCGCCGCCTTTTTTGTTTTGTTTTGTGTTTATCAATATATTCTTTACTTCTATTTTTCTTCCGTCACTTCAAACCTTCTAATGTTTGTTGAACCTCTGTTTTTTAAAAGAAGAGACAATATAGACGATATAATGATGTATGTGGTTGTTAATAAAGCATTTTTTTTTAGAGTTTATGCTTGAAAGCATGCTAGTAAATTTTCGTCATTCTAAGAGCATGCAATTTTTCAACGCCTTATTACTGTTAACATTGTAACACCCAAGAACGTTGGAACAGTATTTTTTAGATTCTTCTTTCCAATCTTCAGGTTTTCGACATAACAGAGTGTTTTTAAAACCACTCAAGAATTTTAATACCGACCGTGCTTGGTAAGGTAACCAAGATTTTTGTCATAAGAAAAATAAAGAAGACTTTAAAATAAGTAGGACACGGTGAATTGCGTAAGGACGGTGCTCATTCTCCATATCAATGTATGGTACCTTAAGTTTTCTTTATCCAGTTGGACTTCAAAATCTAAGAGAAAATCGAGTCTAAGAAGTACAAAAACAAGCGAACTGATATGCTAATCATGCTTTCATGACAGTTGGTTTTAAGCCGAAAGGCATGTCGGTCCCTTAAAAAGGCCTTATTTTCCTTAATAACCTGTCAAGGTCAACAGCCACTGGTTTGACTCTATATTCTTGTTATGTAGTTAAGAACCGTAAGTACACTTTTCGATGGGAGTTACAATCAATTAAGTCAGTTTAAGCTATGCATGTGTTTTAATATTATTGATCCAGACTGTTGACGAAGAAGAGTCATCCAGTTGAACGTGTTTGTAAATAAACAGCTTTCTATTGATAAAAGCTAAATACTGTCGCGAGTCAAGTGGCCTATCCGGCCGGTATTTAGCTCCGGTTTCTGTAGTAAGCGGATGTAGTCTTAACTTCCCCAGAAAATTAGGCAACCAATCAATAACAAGTAAAACTTTAGAAGAAACCGATACTCTTTTATGCATGCAGCTAAGTGTGTGGTTGAGGACGCAACACTGTCGTCTGACCGGGGATCGCACTCGCTAGGACACGCATTAAATTACTTTGACTATATACTTCAATATTATGACGCAGAAAGTTGTTAAACCTGCTAATTTTGGCAAAATTAGTGGTTTATTAGCGCGATATCTTTGCCAAAAATGTTTTTTTTTTATTAGCATTCATACGAATATGTTTATGAAAGACTCTCTTCTTTCGACATTCTTTTTGGAAAACGGCAGCACGAAGTCGGCTGAAATCACCAGCTAAACTAGTAATTAAAAGCGCTTGACTGATCATATATTTTCTTCAATGCATACTGAGAAGACGAGCAGACTTTTTTCTTTGTTTGATATCAGCAAAGTTGTGTAATACTGATTATAGATTCCTTTTTGTGAAATAAAATGTATTAGTTGAATTTATCTATTCTATTTGTACTAGTTTTCTTTTTCAAGACCTGTGCCTTCAAATACGCGTTATTGCAGAGACCTTCAGATTTGACAAGGAGTAAGAGTTTATCCCATTTGTCACACTGCGCGTGCCAGAAGTTGCCAAGAGATACGCCATCTCGTTGACAGTTGCCAAAACTCGTCATCGTGGTCATTGCAGAGAGACCCGGAGCGGACCTTTAGATTTGATAACGAGTGCGAGGTTTTCCCATTCGTAAACCTGCGCCTGCCGGAATTGCGGAGAAAATCACGCTATCCCGTAACTGTCTTCGTCCTCAAATTTAACCGCGTCGATTTTCTCGGCTGTTCAATGGCTGGTGAATTTTAACCGCGCGTTAAGCCAAAATTCAAAGTTTTATGGTTCTTATGAAATATTATTTAGTTGTCATTTTCAAGTTACAGCTCAAATCAAACTCTATCAGGTCGGAAACAAGAACATGGGTTACAACAACGGGCCGCGAGCCCCAGGAATCAAACTTAACAGTCATAGGTCGTGCGCAATGATAAGAAACAAATGCGAGTACGTGTTTCTGAGCCGTGATGGATAAGCAGCAAAAGAAATTAAAATCTAAAATGAAAACCGCAGTTTTCTTAGATATTTATGTACATCAAAAATAAAACTTCATATAAAAAGTACTCGATAAACCGATAAACATGCCCGCTCAAGGTCGGAGCGATTTTCAATTGTGCCTGTGGAAATTGAAATTTAGAGTTATAATCGTAATATTTTATATTGTTAAATATTATCACCCAAGCCTACAAGTTTTCAAGTTCATTAACTAGCTAAAGACAAGAGCAGCCGTTGGAAATTGATGAATCCATTTGTCAACAGATTGTCACTAACTCAAACACAAACGTGGTCGGAATATTTACAACAAATTGCAAATATCATATCTTTAATTAATGCAATCGTAGACAAACCTAAACGACTCGTAATTCCCAGTGCGGCCAAAAAACGTGGGTGGAACTGTTTGCCAAACAAACACGAGTTTTCTGTAACACTCAAACTTTGCGGATATTTCCTATGATGATTAGAATTGTTTTCAATCTTGCGTCAAGTGTTATGCGGAATTATATGTGGTCGATTGACATTTTTCTGAATATGAAGTGACATGGTGAAACGCGTTTTTGTTAAGTTTATTCAACATTAACAAGATTAATCTAGCAGTCCTTAAGATTGTCTTTCGAGTTACAGAGTTGTCAAATACGATTTTTTATAGTCTGTTTTGGGAGCACGATTTGTTTCCTATAAGTTCCGTGAGTGGCGGAAAATTGCATTCAGTCTTTAAATGGGTTATAAGATGATGACGCTCGTAATCTGTCAGTCAAGACAATAACTCTTATTCCTACCCCTCCCCTATTGGTGAAAATTTGTTCCGCTCTTCTGCAGTCAGTGGCAACACATACACGAAACCAATGCGAATTAAGAACGCCGTTTGGCTGTTTGTGTTTATGAATTTGAGAGTCTGTAAATAACAAATTTCTTTAGGTCAGGACGTGTGAATAGCTGAACAGCACACTGACATTCCATTTTTGCTTCAGATATTTGTTTGTATTCCCGTTTGGCGGGTTAAGTGTAACTAATGCTTCGATGTTTTCGCCCTTCCAGAATGCCCCTCTTTGGCAAGAAGAAGTTCGATGAGAAAGTGACTAAGAAATATGAGCTGCGGGAAACTTTGGGCACGTAAGTAATTAGCAAATAAGATCAAACTGTCTTATCCTTACGCCGTTTCTTTAATTGCGGAGATTGACTTTTCTGTTCGAAGTTTAGCGAGACTGGAAATGGAAATGTGTTTGAGCGAAACAACAGTGAGGTTTTCTTAAGAGGCGATTAGTTTAATGATTGTAACATTTGTTGTTTTACAGCGGAGCGTTCTCTGAGGTTGTTCTGGCCGAAGATCTTGCAACACATAAATTATACGCTGTAAAATGCATCAGCAAGAGAGAAGTGAAAGGCAAGGAGGAAGCGCTCGAGAACGAAATTGCTATCTTAAAGAAGTAAGTCATTCGACAAAGCTATTAAAGTGATGCGAGTAATAGGTGAATTATCAGTGGGAATAGAACTATAAAGAAATCGAATGAATATGAAAACACACGCGGGGGGCTGACGATTTAATCAGTATGATTTCAAAACTTGTACATGGTAAGCGATTTTCCAGTTTTCTTTATAACAGTTTTGAGTTTAAATCAAAAATATTTCCGTGGGCGGTTCGAAAAATACTTTTTTTAACTCTTCCACTTTTGCCGAAAGCGATTTTATATTTTCTTTGTTTATAGGTATGATGTCTTACATTTGCTTTCCATTCTTTCTTTTCTAGGGTGAAGCACCCGAATATCATAGGAATGAGAGAAATCCTTGATAACAAATCGCATTTATATGTTGTAATGGATTTGTAAGTATTATCAAGTTGACGTTCACTCATTTATCTAGCTTTGTCTTGCTCTTCTGTTGTAGTTACATCGATAAAACACTGCAATTATTGTTTGTTATGCTGGCCATGTACCACGAAGGTCAAAGTCAAAAGAATTCTCCAAAGCGTTTTACTTCAGCGCTCGTCGTCATTGTGAAAGTATTTTGTGCAGCATGGAGTTGACATAAGCTTAACTCAGCATACAAAGCTTTTTAATGCCGTAAAGACGTTTCTTGACAAATTAGCCATGACTCGATTAGGTGATTCTGAACTAGACACTTATTAGAGCGAATGTGAGAAGACCGTAATGGCATACTCGCATATTCGCCACGGGCACTGTTCGTTAGTGTCTAGATGTGAAACTTTATTTGACGAAAAGTTGTTTGCCCGTCGAGCTAGGGGATAAGTATTGTCAAGATGCACACAGCGTTTAATCAAGAAGCGAAATCGGGCTTATAACTAAATCACCGAGTTGCTTGTTTATCAGCAATAGGAGACAGCTGTTACGACAACTCGCACTTTGAAGCAAGCGACCAAAACCCGAACAATTTGTGGCCGCAGCTGGAAAGCTTTGAAGCAATTTTCTTGTATCAAAAATATACATATCCGAGTCTCATTTGGATCTGACAGCTGTAGAGAATACTAATAGGAAATTCAATTTTGGAATACCTTTAAGTCTTATTTTCAAGATTGGGTATTAGTTTATCGGCTTGAGGTTTTTAGGCCTCGCTCAGCATATCGTGACTATTTTTCGCTCGAATATTATTAAAAAAGGAAATAAAAGATATGTGAAAACAAGCTGTGTTAATACCTTACATAGTCATTTGCATTCTTCAGTTTGAATCAAAACAAACTTGAACAGCTTTTTTGTCAGATTTGTGTCACATATTTAATCAAACTGTGGATATTTCTTTATTAAGATTTATGTCTTTATGATAATCTTTTTTTCACTTATGTTGAATTAAGTCAACGAAATATTGATCTGGTAATGAATAATGGATACAGATGTAGATTTCATAGTTAGAATGTTTACTGATAAACGGTAAAACCGGGGTTGTTTTGATTCGTATCGAATCGTTTAAACTATGAATACATGTATGTCTGGCCGTTTTTCTTGCATTGTGTTCTTCGTCCAGCCCCGTCTAGCCCCTATATTTAAACAAATTTAATAAGAATCAGACCTAGAAGCTTGATTTTTGCACCTTCACAGGAATAGTGAGATATATTTTTTTGGCGATCTCAAGCTTTTTACATCGAGTACTTGAATACAGTGGAACCGCACCTTATACGGCAACCTCTTTAATTTGTCACGTTTTTGGTCTGCTAGCTATATGGCCTTTTCACCCTGTAAAATAAAAAATCAAGAAAGCCAATTATTTTAAACAAAAGATCTATCATTGTTAAGAATATTTCAGAAATTACTAAATTGGAAATAGTTACTATCTAACTATCAAATTTGATAATCCAAAAGGTTTCTTTATATGCATAGCCATGTTGGTGACTCCACTGTTTGACAAACTTTCTACTCAACCCCATGGTTTAGGAAACATCTGAAGGGAGGGACTTATAAGTGGGGTAGGGATTGATAGAGAAGATTGTTTCACTGAACTTGGCAAAAAAAAACCTTCTCCAGCATTTTTTTTAAAGTGCAAGTAATTTATAAGTAATGTATAGTGTAGAAGTGAAAACATACTTTCTTATCTCAAACAGGTTTGATAAAATAAATGCACTGTTTTTGATTTCTTAATGGTTGATGTTTTTGTGAAAGAAAGTGGTTAACCTGGCCTTTCAGCCCCCCAAATTACAATAGGCATAATGCAGAACTGTCCCATTTTAAGGGGGGGGGTTAAGTTTTGCAGTTTGCTATGTTTAATCAGTTTCTGTTATCTCTATCAGAAGTGGTTAACCTGGCCTTTCAGTCCCCAAAACACAATAATTGTTATAAAAATGCAGAATTCTCCCATTTACGGGAATTAAGTTTAACAGTTTGCTCAATTTGTGTTTTCTCAATCATGAAATGACTCATTTGCTATGTAAGGAGAAGTTAGATGTTGATAAACTGGCTTGAACTAAAAGGATAAATTTCTCACTTCAAACATGAGGGAGACTTTTGGGAGTAATGTGGTTGAAGCTTAAATTAAAACAATTATTTATGATAATTACTGCACCTGGTATGTTTCTGAACTGAACAAAATTAGAAACAGTCTGTAACATTGAAAAAATGCCCTTGAACACTACACACTTTTTTTTATAAGAACCAGTATATTTGACCGAGGCTCATTGTTCTTAATTTTTTGGCAATTTGAGCTCAATTGTTTTTGTCTCTTTGTGTGGTTTAAATCGAAAAAATAACTAAAGTCTAAGGTACTGCAATACATGTATTTGTAAAGGGCTTGCTTGGTGGGTGTATTCTAATTCCTTATGAAGATACAGTATGCTATATGCATGTTTACAACGATTGTAAGGAACAACCTTCAGGGTAGTGTTTAGTTTGAAGCAATGATAATGATTAAAAGAAATTGCGAATCATTTTTTGTAAAGTTAAGAAAAAATTCCTCAATCGAGCCCCAAGCCTCAGCTTGTTCTTAAATTGTTCTTAGATTTTGGCCAATCTGAGCCTTGTTGTTCTTATAACAAAAAAGCATGTACTGTATGTCACTCTTGATTAGGTACCTGGATTTTGTAAGCTCTTGTATGTCATTTTGTATATATAAGCATCACCCTGGATTTATAAACTCTGTGAAGTAAAAGGTTTAGGTAAAAATTGAGTTAGAGGCTGAATAACAGGGGTTTTGCAATTTAAAAGGGGACCCAACAACTAGCTTTTTTCTAGAAATAAGTGCCTCCTGCGACTTGCAGGTAAGAACAGAACACAACAGGATCAGTGTTCGGTTAGGCTAACTTTCATGGTCAGTGTGCATGTGGCAAAAGAGGGCTGCACAAGTATTATTCATCTCTCTGTAAAGCCAGGGGAAAAACCTTGGGCTTAACAATTAGCTTGGCAGTTAGATATAATAATAATAATGTTAATAATAATAATAATAATAATAATAATAATAGTAATAATAATAATAATAATAATAATAATAATGATAATAATAATATCTAATTACCCTTACTTGTAGTCATGGACTGAATTGTGAAGGATGCTGCTCAATGAGGTCGGACTGAAAGCATGTTAAGGCGCTTATTGCTGCCGCTATAGGCCCATGCATGACCTCGGAGCACAGCTCCACAGCCAGATAGAATTAGCTGGGTGTTGATTTTGTTGAGGGAGGAAAACCGGAGAGCCAGGAGAAAAACCCTCGCGGTCAGATTGAGATTGATAAATCTCAGCCCACATGCAGAAACCAGGACTCGGTCACGGGAGGCATGAGCACTAAGCGCTTGGCTATCCTGATTCCTCTATTATATATATTACCAGCTGAGCCAAAAATCATACACAGGGTGACACTTATTTTATTGCATGGATTACAACTAATACTGCAAAAGATCTTATTTGAATTATTCATATATATTATATGAATTTTGATTTTTGACCTTTTGAAAGTGTAAGTCAATTGACTGCAGCAGCTGAGAGGACTGTAACGTGATTTTAACTTTTAAAGGGTGCAAGGTGGAGAGCTCTTTGATAGAATTGTAGAGAAAGGAAACTACACAGAGCAAGATGCGGCTCGAGTCATACAGGATGTATTAGAGGCAGTTGACTACCTCCACTCACTTGGGATTGTTCATCGGGATCTTAAGGTAAGATGTGAATACTAAATGAATATATTAGTTATTAAATTATAGAGTTTTGTCTATCCAAGACGAAGAATGAGAACTGATTTGAACACTAAATGACTCTGGATAATCAAATGTGCTTACAATTAAGCTTTCAACAGTAAATACAGTCCTCATCAGATAAGTATAAGCCCAGATGGTATGGGATAAGGGTAAGAGAGTTAACCCCCAAAAGTCAAGGGGGAGTGGGCAGTCTTTCTCTCACTGGAGATGACAGATGTTATAGTCTACCAACTTTCTGGAACAATATTCAATAACACCAGGATCTGTGGACCAGTGGGCTATACTCCATATTTGGTTCACTGGTCCCAGAAAAGGTAAAATGTATGAATTATAAAAGGTTAAAAGAAGTTCATGATACACTGGTTTTTAATTTGTGCTATGTTTTGTCATCACCAACTTACTTAGTGTAAGACAAATCAAGATTATTATTCTGAAACTTTAAAGTGATTGACTTAGTTTAACACAAATTTCATTGACCTGAAGTATGCAGACCTTCAGAGAATCAAACCTTATGTTTTGTTAATTCAGTGTAGTAATTATGATATAGTTATGAAATATTTAAAAACAGGTAATAATTGTTGTGTTGTGGGTTAGATTAACTGTTGTCATTGTTTTGATTGCAGCCAGAGAATTTATTGTATGACACGTAAGTACATATTTCTATTGTTTAGTCAAAAGCAGATCTATAAATTCTTAGTTGATTGTCACACGATTAAGTTTGACCAGAAAGTAAATAAAAGCAGCAGTTTAACTGCTACTGCTATACAGTTCGACAGTTCTGCTTATTAATTGGCAGATTGTGTGGGTGGTGTTCTTTGACAAGTTAGTTGGTAAATGACTTTTATAACTACTGTCTTTTTTACTTTTTGGCATTCAAGCTATCATATTTTGTCATAACAGAGTAAATTAAGCTTTGAAATAAAGAGTGTTCTACAAAGTCACAAGGCTGGACTTGTCTAATTAATGTGGGTGAAATCTCATTTGAGTATAGATTACATTTTACATTACAATTAGAAAAGAATGTAAAGTTCTTGAAACCGGAAGTTGCATGATTATCAATAACTCAATTTGTATCAGGGTGGAACATGATAAAATGGAATAATATTGAATCAAAGCCTTTACAGTAAAATGAAACAAGTTTTTGGCTATTAGTGGTGTTAAACTATAGTCATTTTTATATGTTGACTAAGAACTCTTGCTCACAAAGTCTTCAAAATAACCAAGTGATTTTCCCTCTTTTCTTATACTTTGTTGTTTCTTGGGTTTTCCTCTGCAGAACATTTGTTTATAGATTTAAATAAACTATTAGTTTTGATATTATTATCTTAGAGTTTTTCTAAAAAATAAAATTGAAACTTGAATAGATTATTTTGGTTTTCAAAATACAATTATTTTTTCCAGGCCAGATGATGATGCTAGGATAATGATAAGTGATTTTGGCTTGTCCAAAATGGAGGACGATGGCCAGATGGCCACTGCCTGTGGCACACCAGGATACGTAGGTGAGTGAAAAAGATTAAATAAAGATAATAAAAGAACTTTATTTTCCATATAAGGAATGCTCATTAGATACCTGGAGTGGAATAAATGTATGCATACTGGACATAAACACCCATAAAATTAATAAGAAAGTCTGGCCATCCTAAAAACTCTATGACAATCTAGCCTTGTATGGTCTCTCAAGAGCATTTCAGACCCATCTGAACAAAATTGATATGGGGGGAGGGGGTGGGTTGGCTGTGAGCATAGCAAAGAGTTAAACTCAAACTTATTCTGACTCCCCCCTCCTCCTTCTGACAGGCCTGCATTTCCAGCTTGAACAACTGTAAATGACAACTTATATTGTGGTCAAAACTTAGGGTGTGGACTTGATGAATTGTTGTAGACTGAGTAGCAAATAAAAGTGTATTTTAAGGAGGGGTTGGGATTAAGAGGGAGAGGCAGAGTACAATATAATTCTCCTTTCTATGACCCATGCATGATAAATTTTTAATTGTTGTGGTTACTTTTATTAACTGTTCTTTTTTATGCAATCAGCTCCAGAGGTACTAAGGCAGAGACCATATGGTAAAGCTGTCGACTGTTGGTCAGTTGGAGTAATCACATACATTTTGTAAGTAAATGATAACTAATTTGTTTTTTATTATTATGGCTTATACTAGCAATGAATTTGTTGAAATAGATACAATGAAAATTTTATATGAGCTTTTCCACAAAGTTGTGGCAGTACATTGTCACAATGCAAGAAGTTCACAATCTGTGATTAAATCAACATTGACAGTACAAAAATAAATGTAACTGGCACAAAGTTAAGGAGATGAATGAAATCACAATTTTTGTAGTTACAAAATCACCATGACTAAAAACGCTTTTATATGGTTGAGATAAATATTTTACTTTACTTCAATGGCATTGTTTGTTTCTTTATGTGGTTGACTTCATGCATTTTGTTTAAATATATTAATATTTTTATGGGCTGCTGTATGTAACATTTACAATACAACACTAGCAGAAAATAAACCAAGAAAAATATATTTTTCTGTATTTTGTTACCAGGTTGTGTGGATACCCTCCATTTTATGATGAAAGTGATGCAAACTTGTTTGCACAAATCATGAGAGGAGAATATGAATTTGATTCACCCTACTGGTAAGACAGTAGTAGGGGGTTGAGATTCTCATAATTTCAAATTAATCATGATAGATCATATTTGTTGCTAACTGTACTGTGAAATCTGTTGGTTTTGCCTGTTTGTTGCTCAATATTGTGTTGCTGTTCTAAAATCATGTCCCTTGTTTACATTGATGGATTTTTCATTGTTTTCTAATAAACAATTGGGAGGTATACAGAAATTTTGAAATTTTGTTCCAATCCTGATACACTTTGTCCTTATTCAAGGGCATGTACCTTATTTATAGTGGCAGCAATCTTAATACTCCTTTGTCTACATTCAAATTAGCCCCAAAGGGCCTCATTTTAGCTAGCATATATATTCTTTTGAAAGTTTAACTCGAGAACAAGGTTAGTAGGGCAATCTTGAATGTAGACTAAAAATAATAAAATTGCTGCCATTTATGTTTTAGTGCGAGTTAATATTTCAAGTGCACTAATGTTTATAGTATCCCATTCTCAGAAGTAAGTGCAGTATAAATTAACGCTTAGTACTTACCGAGGGAATGTGTGGCAGTTGACTTATATTAGGTAATAAGATATTAAAGTCTGATCTTTTTTGTTTCAGGGACGAAATTTCAGAACCAGGTACGTGTTTGTCTTGTTTTATTCGTAAATGGAGTAGCTGACTACATCAGTACATGCAGTCCAATTTGGAAATAACTGGATGAAAAGTTTGAGAGGACAGCAAAATCCCTAGTTCGAGTCCTGTTTTATAGCTGACAGAGCAATTGTTTTGAATTGAAATATTTCCTCTTACTGTCAACCTTGATGTCTTCACAAACACCTGTCTTGTTTCGCTGCTATCACCAAACATTCCATCAAGTTTTGACGCTCTTTTCAGTATTCTTGCTGACGTTGTTTTTTGCCGCAGAAGCCTATCTTCTTATATCACAGGAAATCCAAATTTATGGAAACAGAGAGCAAAATTCGGCAGAGCGAGTCTAGACTGAAAGAAAGTCAGAAAACTCCGCCCTTTTATTATGACAACTTAGACGGGCGCGCGCGCGCGAAAAGGAAGATTGACGCTGATTTGCTGGTTTTGTATTTTCTTGGATTTGATTGACACAGACAAAACTGCCCTATTTTTTTCTAAATAGAACAGTTCGCCGAAATGTAAATTATACTTATTTGACAGTTTAGAGACATTAAGAAATAAAAGCTATGGTAACAAAAAAAGCATAAGTAAAATTAAAATTCTATAAAGACCTGTCATTTCCTCTTTACTTGCTTGGAGCACTCCTGAAGCCGTTATTAAGGGAAGGAGGGAAATTTTAAAATTCTGATTTTTTGATTTTCAGTGTTATTTTTTAGCATACTTGAAGTATACTTGGGCGATTTACACGAATCTTAAACGGAAGTAGATAAAACTACTACTACTACTGTATTTCAAACAGTTAATACATGTTTGTCTTTTAATGCAGCCAAAGATTTTATTCGTCATTTAATGGAAGTGGACCCAAAAAGGAGATATACTTGCAAACAGGCCCTCGCTCATCCGTGGTGAGACAGTTATTTTTTTCTAGTTCGTTACAGAATCAAATTGCACAAGTACTTGAAAATGTTAAATCGTAAAAATAGCTTTAATAAATCATAATATGAAGTTTAAACTAAAGTTTCGATTAAAATGACTATTTACTGTACAAATTAACGTCATTTACTAGTACAAAAATAACAACAATTTTGGGACACAGTGAAAGTATGAAATCAAACTTTGCCTTTTAAAAAGCTGATCATATTGTCAATCCGTAGTTCACAAATATGGTTAAAATGAGGGTAGGAATATTATCAATTTAAATCGTATTTTGTCTTCAGGATTTCTGGTGGAGCGGCCCTGACAAAGGATATCCATGCATCCGTTAGTGAACAAATCAAGAAAAACTTCTATAAGAGCAAATGGAAAGTAAGTTATTGTGTTACTGGTTCACTATATGCTAAACTGAATGTCTAAGCAAGTATTAGATCGTGACCATACACAAGAGTTTTTCCCCTACTAAAACACTGTAGTACACGCTTTTTTTAAAATAAGAACCAGTAAATTTGGCCGAGGCTCATTGTTCTTCGATAATCTTTTGGGGATTTGAGCCTCAAATTGTTCTTAAGTTGTTCTCATTTCTATGTGTAGTTTAAGTCGAAAACAAAAACTAAGTTTTTAGGTACTGCAATACATGTATTTGAGAACGGATTGCTTGGCGGATGTGTTCTTGATCAATTCATCCCCAGATCCATTTTCCCGAGACGATTTCCTGTGACTATACATCACAGGATTGGTTTCATATATGAAAATGATTTTAAAAAAATGAGAAACATTTTTGTAAAGCTAAAAAAATTGCTCAATCGAGCACCGAGCCTCGGCTTGTTCTTAAATTATTCTTAAATTTTGGCCAATCTGAGCCTCGTTGTTCTTATAAATTTTTTCTTATAAAAAAAGGGTGTAATCACGAAGTACCTTTGAGTGCCTACCACGGTGCTTTGCGTGCAGTCGTGTACGATGCTGACCTGTGAATGATTCAAAAGATGACGTCGATACGAACGGAACTTGCAACCAACTCCTATAACGTTCAAATAATCGAGTTCGTTGACCTTGAAAATAACCGAAGTACATTATGGGTTGTGGTCGGAGAAGTTGACGCACTCTCAGTTTGAGGTCCCTGGTCGACCCCTGTCCTGATCGAGGTCGGGTCAAGTTTGGCTGAAAATCGCAAAAATTTTAAGAACATGTTGAGGCTGAGAAAACGTGAAGAAAATTTGTTTATGATGATAATCGATTGCAAACAGCTCATACAATGTTAACAAATTTCCTTTTCATTGGGCTTCCTGTCTAAAATCAGATGTTTTTTATTTACCAAATCGCTGTGTCGTGGTATCATTTGGTGGAAAGTGTAATGTTGTTGTCTAACGTGGAAATGTTTTTGTTTATTTGCAGCAAGCCTTCAACGCAGCAACTGCAATCAGTCGAATGAAAGCCTTAGGTCTTGGCGGTGCTATGCCCGATGCTAAACCCGAAAACAACAATAGTAGAAAGTAATGAGACGTTTAAAGGACAACTATATTTTATAACTTTCGTGTATGTGGAAACAGTCAATGTTGAAGAACGGCGAACTTCTTCCAGAAGCGCCTTCACCGCAGTTTTATCTCATCTATCTTCAATTGGAAAACTTGGCACTTAAGGCGTGACGACCCACCAAAGTTCGAGCGACTATCGAATGAAAGCCGCTAACGATGTACAAAGGAAGTCGTTTTGTTTCTTGGCGTAGAGGTTAAATATTACTTACGAAGTAATTTTAAAGGAAAAAGGACCTAACTGCTAGAAGATTTAGTATGGCTCGCAATTACGTACTCAGAAGAAAAATAAGCTTGGTTTTTTTTAAATTTTAGGTTATCTAAATACAAAAGAACTTGTAAAATAAAACTTGCCAATGTATAAAGCTGAAAAGAAAAAGTGTACGTATGCCGCGAACCTTGAAAATTCCGCGCCTGATAAATCTCAGAGTTGGAAGAAAACCTGCGGTCGCGAAAAAGTGCCGCTAACGTGTTATGCCAGTTGATCGAGGTACCAACTCTAGTTGAACTTTGCACCATGGCCATTGCAAGACCTTTAATAACAGTTACCGTAAAGAAGTGAACTTACACCATCAAGTTTAGTCCTATGTCTTCTTATGCCTTGGAAATTATGAAATACAAAAGTTCTTTACCTTAAGTAGTTATTTGAAGCACTTGAAAGATTTGCAAGATTCCTTTTACGTTATTTTAGTGGCTCGTAAAAGATTTTAAACAACGGGAATCAAGACGAGGCTTGGCTCATACCTCGTCTTGGTGTCCGGGTTTTCATAGTTTATGCCTCAAAGTCGCGAGGTGTTATTTGCTTAAGGCTGAATACTTGAAGTAAAGTTAGAACAGCTTCCCGGAATGATGCGTGCGAAGATTCTGTGACAACACTTCTTGTGCAATATCGCTTGGATTCCTTTAAGTGCAATTTTTCTTCCCATCACCGCCCTTGCGTCTAGACGTTTGCACCTCGCAATTTTCCGGGTAAAAGTAATCAGAGAAACACAAAGTCATAGGTGATAAGTCTTAGTTTTAATAAGCAGTGAAAGTATATGAAATTTTTTAAATACTTTATGTTGCTGCTGCTTTAATCTAACTTTCTTCTGATCTTATTTTATACTTTAGTTTTAACTTTTTATCAAGTTATTTTTAATTAGTCTTCGCCGTAGCTTTTAATCGCGAGATAAAGCGAAATTTTGGAATAAAAAATATTTTCCAAATACTCATATTCCATGCAGAGGCAAATATTCATATTCCCGGGTCTGGCTGGTCTAATATTCATATTCCGAGGTCACAATAGTCAAATATCCATATTCCGAGGCCAAAAATACGCGAATTTTCATATTTCGAGGGTAACGATATATGCGAATATTCATATTCCAATATTTCGCTTCATCCCCGATTTTTAAAGGTTAACGTTTCAAATCTTAAACCGTCGTCGGAAACAAAACCGCCTACGGCCAAGATTTAAAACTATCACTGACTTTTTCAGTTGAAAACTAGCTGTTGTACTTACTCGCCGACTCGGTGAACAATTTTTAGAAACTTATTTACAGTTTATTATACTAGCTTTGCAATCTGAATGTTTCTTTGATAGTTTAAAACCTTTTTTAACTCTTGCAGTAAGTGCGTGTAAACTTGAGCCATGAATTAAATTAAACAACTGAGGAACCAACAAGAATGCAGTCTGCGGTGGTTTAATTTTTTTGTTTTTACATTGTTTTGGGGCTCAAGTGGCTCAGATTGGAATCCCCTTCGAGGTCTGCAGGCCGGAACCTTCGATTTAACGTTCATATCCGAGAAGACGGGAAGGGTCTACTGTTTGCGGATAATAGAGCAAAGGCCTTCTCCTCAATTATTTTGAGATCTTGTTGGGAATCGAACCCAGGCCCCCACATGGCGGACTGGCAGCTAATCACTGAGCAGACAGCGACTAATGTAAAATCAGAGTTGTTTCGAAGGTTGTCCTTATGAGATAACGTTGATTTGAGGCTCCCTTACGAGAACTTGCGAGCATAAAAGATGCTAGTTACAAAATTTTGGGTAAAAACGATCAAGCTTGAGTTCCATAAAATAATTAGAAAGACACTTTAAGCATGGCTCAATAGTTAATTAGCTTTGGGTAAACCTGTGCTTTTTTGGAGTAAACGACGTTTTCTCTTTTTACCACCTTTATTTTTGCGTGCGAAACCAACAACTTAGTAATGTTTTTATCCTCGTTACATTTAGTACGTGTTTAACCATTCGTACACAGCGGCCATTGTTAAAATCTGATGCGCTGACCTCGACATAGCGATGAGGCTGACCGGGCAAACAAACATTTTCGTTCGCATAACTTCGTAAGTTCAAACTTTTATACTAAACGCCATCTAGAGGATTTGATAGAAGCTTGATCTGGGCAATAGCCGTAGGTATTAACATGTTTTAGTGGTCTTTCTTCCGTCCACACTTTTCGCGAGGGAAGGGGAACAAATTGGAAAGTTACAATTTCATGTCATCTGATAACATTCCATTTGGGAATCTGTCCGTTCCGGAATGTCCCTGAGCCCGAAGCTTCTTTACCCTCCCTGTAATCTAAAAGTGCATTCAAACTCAAAGGTTCCCAACTTGTCGGCTTTTTCATTTTCTCGTTGCGCATACCCGCAGTAGAGACAGGCGCTGACAAACTTATCCTTGAATTTATATCCGGTCGAAGAGTTTGTTTGCTTACATCTGGAATGTCTTCACCTGGGGCTTTCCGGCGTTTGCTAAACTGACCTTCGCAACGAGCCATGGCTTCTGTCAAAAAGACAATCTTCTCCGCTCCTTTTGTTTCTGTTTTTGTAGGTTGTGTTTGTTTGTTTTCTATTTTACGCAAAGTAGAATCACTAGTTTTGTTCAATAAATCAGATGAAATTCTGTACTGAAAAGTGGCAACATTGCTTCCAATATTTTCATTTCTTGTTTTCAGTTCCGCTTTTTCTTCCTCTTCAACCTGAAATATGACGAGGTTGGCCATTAGTTTCAAACTGCTAACATAAGCAAGTCGTTTTAGTCGGCTGACGGGTCAGCCCTTAATCGAACTTATTGGTGATAGCGCCATTTCTGTTTCTGGAATAACTAAATAATTTTTCTATAACCAAGGTCTCAACTTTCTTTCATATATAATAGAAAGCAACAAATTTGATCATTCATTAGCAACAATTGGTTAAGTGGCGAATTAATAATCTTCTACCAGTATATCATTAAGTCAAAATTGAGTATAGATCACCCAGATTAAACGTCCTTTATCGGTCTTCACAAAACTCCTGGAAAATTCTTGGATTAGAAAAACCACATTGCTTACAAGATCTCAAGGACCAAGATGAAATAATGGCAAAATTCCAACAGTTCTAGGTCTAAAAGAAATTACTGTTCTTTCTGGAGTTTTCTAGGACCTTCAAAGAGAATAACCAAATTACAAGAGTTCTAAGAAAACAAGATAAGTTATTGTTTTTTTGAGGAGTTTTCTAGTGTTTGGTGACAACTTGAGTCTCTTTTTTGGTTTCAAAAACAGAAAGGTCGTGTCAACAATCTAAACAAACAGTTTGGTGAATACCGGAGTTACAATACTCCAACTACAAAAATACTCGAGAGAGAATGTTAACTAACTTTCAACTACGGAAACTGTGTGCAAACGCCTTTTGAGAAGATCTACTGTAAAGTTCTAAGAAAATGGACGCTCACATTTCTTTTCAAATCCATTTAGGATTACTATTCGTACTTTATTTTAAGTAATTAGCATTTTTGTTTCGTTAAATCCTAGTTAGAGTAACCTAGCATTGTTTCAAGCTTTTTACATGTAATTGATGGAACGGAGGTGTGAAAGTCACTAACAGAACCTCGCAATTCTACCCCTCTACTTAAAAGAAACGTCGTGATACTTATAGCACTGTTACTCACTTTAAAGAGAACCAATTGTCACTACTCTATACAATTAAGGGAATTTTGATTCTTTTGTTACTTCTGTGTTACAGCTGAACACAGACTATCCTAATGCAGGTCTTACCAATTTACTCAATCTGAGAGAATCCTCAAGACGGGACCTGTGGCTGTCAACAGGTACAATTCCAGGCTCGTCCATGTCAACCGCTCCCAAACTTCTAAAAAGTAATCGAGTCTTATCTCTATTCACGTGCGCGATACGGAACATGAGGTCCAAACGATGCCGAGTAAAGTAAACATCTTGAAGAAGATGGCTTTCACTCAGATGATCTTTCGATGGCAACTGGTGTCAAAACAAAATAAGTGAATCATTGTGATAACTGACTCGTTGTTAATCTTAATATAGTTAGAAGCATCAGATCGGAAAATTTAGAAATTTAATAAAACAATTATTCCATTCGATTATTGGATATGAAATAATAATAATAACAATAATAATAATAATAATAATAATAATAATAATAAAAACCGTTCTTAGTACGCATTATGCATTGCCTCAATGCGTTTACAATGATTTACAGTTGCGTGTGGTATTGAGGGTCTTAGATAGTGCGCTTTATACGGCTCACTTTTGAATGAGTTAAGAGTTGCCCTCAGTTAGTAGAAGAGACAGACCACGACACCGGGATCACCCTACTCTTTGACGACAAGTGTTGTGGGTTCTTTTAAGTCCCCCGATAGAAGATCGAGACTAGGCCTACGGTTTAACGTTCTTATCCGAGAAGACGCAAAGGTTTGCAGGTGTTAGAGCAAAGGCAGCACCTTCTCCTCAATTATTTTAAGACCCTGAGTGAAAGTCCGGCACCGGGAATCGAACCCGGGCCTCCCGTACGAAAGACTGGCGCCTTACTACCTAGGCTAACCAGGCGGCGGTTTATTGATTCATTGCCAACTCAGCGCTACGCGCCTTTTCGGCTTTTTACCATCTCACATCCAACGCGCACTCTTGGGATAGTTGTTAAAAACAATTATCAGACCGTAACCTTAGCTTAACTTTTTTTGGTTAAGTTAACGATATGCACGCATAACAATAATGAGGGTATGGACTTCTTGTAATCCTTGATAATCAGTGGACTGCTAAAGAGATTGAATCACGAAAGGCTTAATTACGACAACATAAATTATGTTGCACTTTCGAGAGCAGGAATGCTCGTCTTTCAGGCTTTATGGTTTGAAAGTCGACGCGATTCGACATAATTTATGCCAAAGGGGCCGCGGAGTGACTTAGGTTTTAGAGTGAGCAGGGGGAGGGGGGGGGGGGGG
>JAOBAT010056002.1:0-27577 GCA_026413305.1 Hydrozoanthus tunicans
AACCAGCTTGTTTTCTTTTGTTTACTGTAAGGAGAATTTAGATGTTGACAAATGCCTTAGGGCTGAGAGGGTTAAAGAAATCTTCCATTGAATAAATTTTTTGGCCTCGAATAAAGTCCAAAGATCAGCAGCTCAAATTTGGTAATCCTGAACAAAAGTCTAACGCCAAGCGATACACTTTAATCATATCTACTGTTTGAATTTAATAATAATAATAATAATAATAAACTTTACTTACGTGGCAAAGTATTTAGCTTGCGGTAGCTAATTGGGGACACGTTTAAACAAACACGACTACAGTTAAAAATGCCAACTGATCGAAGGCAGAGCAGTTGGCTATATACAAGTGTGGTAAATTTAACTCTGGGAGCACCGAAGCCAAATCCTGTCAGTGGCCAGAGTGGGATTTGAACCCGGGACAAGCGCCTGCAAATCCGGCACCCTAACCACTGAGCCACGCTGCCTCCACTCGCCGCCATTTTGAAACGTAACGTGTTTCGGTTGCAGTGCCAGTCTCAACTCTCGATGAATACAACAGCAGTGAACGAGGAAGAGTCACATTTCAAAAAGGCGGCGCATAGGAAATTCATTGTAAATAAGTAAATAAATTTTAAAATATTAACTATTCTTCGTGGTTGAGGGTACTAAGCAAAATTGTCTATTTGTCTCACGGTGTGAGCTGTTGAGGTCCGCTTACTGCTAATTTTTTTTAAAGCTATGTGTAGACTGTCATCTTGTTCGCTTAAATAGGCGTTGTATCGGCGTGTTGTGAAATACGCGCAATATCTTGATAGGATCTTCTACGTCTTTGCTGTTGCTTGCGCACGGTTGCAAGCAAAGCGTTTGGTATCTCGAAGCCATTCAGATTCAGCTCCACCCAAACAATATCAACAGGGACAGTAGCATTGAGATGCCCAACGCTTGGCTTGCAACCGTGCAAACATCAAACACGAGTTAGATCTTTTCAAGCGAACAAAATTACAGTCTACACATCGCCTGAAGAAGACTAGCGGTAAGCAGTAGAAACGTCGCGGGCCTCAACGACTCACATCGTGAAGACAACTGAACAAGTTCATTTTATCCAAAGTATTTCCTATTTTCCTACCGTCTTGGTCTGTGGTCACAAACTTGGCCTTGCTCTCCGCCCCCTTTCCTTTCGCTGTTATACCAGCCACTTGTACGACGTAGCTAGTGAACTTTTCCAAGTTAGTTATAGTAGTGTTATTCTTTGTAGCTTCTACAGTATCGTTGTACCATTCCCAGTTTTCGGTGGCGTCCGCCATCTGGTAGAATATCTGGTACCCTAACAGACGTCCATTGACAAATTCTTGAGGAATATGTTCCCAACTCAAATAAAAACTGGTTGAGCTTGTGTTGCGCAGAGTTAATACACGGGGTGACATGCTAGGAACTGTAACGAAAAAATTGAACATCAAGCAAGACTTATATAACACGTCAGAAAGCCGACTTCATCTTTGACGCGTCACAAAGCTAACTCAGCTAAGCTAAATCCTTTCTCGAGTTTAAGTGGCTCATAGGGTCGGCGCTTATCTTTAGTTTCTGTTATGGTAAGCAGATGAAAGTCTTTGACTCCCCCTGAACAGAACACTAATCCATCGCAGGTTAGCCGGAAGCAGAACTGGTACTCATTTATACAGCTGAGTCGACTGGAACAATGTCAGGTAAAGTGTCTTGTCCTTGAAGGACACAACACAGTGGACTGACCGAGGCTCGAACTCGCGATCCTAGGATTACGAGTCGAACATGCTAACCGCTCGGCTACTGCGCCGCCGACGTATCATAAAGCTGCATGGAAAAAATTATAAACACATTCATTGTAAGAGAAAACGAAAAAGAAAATAAAAAATTTGATGATAACCAGGTTGGTGCAATGGAATAAGGCGCCTGAAGCCTTCTGAGAACCACTGCAAGTAAGCTGACATCCCATCTAAGAGTATCTAACATCAAGCATCCAATTCTTTTATACTCTGGCATCCAATACCAGAACATAAGAGCGATAGGGATCCGGCACCCAGATCCTTCAACTTTTTCTTAAATAGAGGTCGTTACTTACCATTTTCTTCTGTTTGAGCAATTACTTTTTCACTTAGAATCCCTGTTCCCATTCTATTGAAAGCCGCAACATTGATCGTGTATGTTGAATACATTTGTAGTCCTTGAAGTAGAAGACTGTTCGATGACAAGTCCCTCTGGTTCTGTGAGCTCCACTGCCTACTTTCCATTGTTCGATAGCGGACGTTGTAACCCAGCAGTCGACCATGGATGTTTCTCTTCGGTTGCCATGACACCAGCAAGCTAGAAGCATTGATCACTTTTACAGAAACGTTTGAAGGTGTCCAATCAGGAACTGAGGAAGATGATAAAAAAAAATTGTTTAAATCTCTCCTGCATGGCAACTTTATTAGCTTGACAAAAAAAGCTACTGTTTTGAGGCAGTTAAATGATGTTTTGAAGAATAAAAAAAAAACATAACAAGGTAACAACAATTTTTGTGATGATATTTACTGCTTTGTTATTGTCTTGTTTGGCAAGGGGGTTGAAAAACTTAGTAGAAGATACCCTAACCTTTTATACACACCTAAAACTCAGGGTCCTAAACAATATTATTTCTGCCCGTTGTGCTGCAATGTGTAAAGATTAAGCCCTAATATTTGTTTATTTTTTATTTAAAACTTTTCATTGATCCAGATTTGTAAAAGCTTCTTTTTGCTTTTGAAAAAACGCTAATTTCGAAGCTATAAGAAGGATGTACTTTCTTTTCCAGAAAGAGGAATTAATTCTTGATTTGCAAACGGCTGTCACATTTACCTCTGGATGAACTGCCTCCCTTAATCCCAGATTTAAACCTACCACGCTATGTATAGAAGACAACTAGTTCTACTCCATTTTTCAGCTTGCGTAATCTGTTTTTTACCTGCAGGAATCTATACGAAGTATCTAATTGGCTGCCGCTCATTTCACTGGATCAGCAATGCTGGTAAATATGGTAGTAATAAATTAAAGGTAATACAAAATTTTCAACCACAAATTTTTGCGTTTTTAGCGTTCTTCTCGGATAAGTACGTTAAACAGAGTCTCAATCTCCTATCTGAGGGACTTAAAAGTACCCACAACACATGTCGAAAAAGGTAGAGTGATCCCGTTGTCGGGGTCTGCCTCTTCTACTAACTGAGGGTAACTCTTAATGATCATTAATGTAAACCGTATATAGCGGAAGATAAAGGACCCTCAAAACCATAGTTTACGGTAAATCAGTGTAAAGCGCCTTTGATCATTTACACGGAAAGGGCGCTATAAAAATGTTAAATACCACGAGTATATATTCTGAATCGTTTACTCAATCTCGGTCATAAGTTCATATACCAATTTGACCATATAAGGGAACTAACTGGGTAGTGTTGCAATGCTGAAATATGCTTCTTTATAAAACTTAGCTATCTTTTTAATTTTCAAAAGATTTGGAAAACTCAAGAAATTTAATAAAGCAATTATTCCATTCTTGCTTGTTAGATATGAGATACGCGCCTATATGGCTTTTTATCGAACGCGCGCTCTCGGAATAACTGCTAAGTAATAAACATTTGTTCTTATTAAAAATAGAAGAAAAGGTTTTAAAAATAAAGTATTAAAGTATTGGGCTGTTATTCAATCTACACGCTTTTTTGACACTATTGTGTAACTTACCATCTTCAAACGTTTTGTTGCATACCATCGGAGAAGCTATTCCCACTCCCCTCTCGTTGACCGTACTAACGTGAACGCAGTAACTCGTCCAAGTTTCGAGGTCTCTCAACTCTGTGTAAGTCTTGTTATAACCATCAACATACGTTTCCCACATAAGATTTTTTGGATCAAAGTATGTGATCCTGTATCCATTTATTTTTCTAGTAGTCGACTTTTCTGTGAACTTCTTCCACTGGATACGAAGACTGTGAGATCCAGTTGGTTGAACGCGGACATCTGTTACAGGCTTTGCAACTTCAACTTAAAATATAGTTTTACATACATAAGTGAAGAATCAGTGGCGCTTTCTCTGCTAAAATGGCAGTAAAGTACTCCATACAAGGGAAAGATAATAATTTACGATGCTTCCTTAATGATCATAAAGGGAAGACGATGATGATTGACGACGTAAATGACGCTACAGTTGCTGCGAATTAAAGTCTTTATTAAAGTGAATCATGAAACTTTTAAGTTAAATCATTACTACAATAAAAAAACGAGTTTGTCGAACAAATGATTCATAAGTGTTCTCCAAACTGAGATTCATAGATTCGTGTAAGAAAAACGTGTTCGTTGTTTAAGAATTGGTGGATAATCTAAATGTGGTCATCAAAGATGACTTACGCGTGTAAAATAACAAATACATATTTGCAAAATTACTCAGAATTGGCGTAGTTTCCGCTGCTCTGATTGGTCGAGACTCACGTATTATGCCGGCCATAATCACCTTACGCGGGGTGATTAAGTAAGTGTAAGTGGTGTAAGTGACTTGAATAAGAACGAATAATCAAAATGGCTGCCTCGTGTTTTATGGTATAGTTTGGAGAATGAGATAAACGCCATGGAAGAAAGCACTCATCCGAAAAGCTCATCCAAAGTTGAGATGTAGTACTAAAGCCAATCAGAAACGGAGGAATACTTGGCATCAATATGCATAAGATAAAACTGTTTTACGACCTTGTAAGCTAACCGACATATCTGCTTTTGTTAGAAATTAAAAAAAACAGATTTGCTTTTCAAAAGGAAAATTTTTTTTCAAAAAAATCTTATAAAATTTTGTTGTATTTAATTTTCAACACGCAAAAACATTACACCGACTAGTCTCAATCTTTGACCCACCATTATTCTTACTTTGTATTTTTTTTTGAAAAAAATTGTGTGTACTAAAGGGACAGCGATTTACCGTCAATACTGCTTAGATGTTGAGCTTCTACTTCCGTTCCATCAGCTAATCTCTTCTGGTCTAACACCTTTTGCAGCAAGAGAATTCCTCGGTACTCAGAATACAAAAACCAAAGAGCAATGTAGCAGCGGCTAGGAGAGAAACATTGCATACATTAAAAGTTTCAGGTTTGGCAGTGTGATGGGTGTATGGGTTGATGGATGGGTGTATGGGTGGATAGATGGTTGGATCGATGGACCCACGGATGTGCAGTTCGGAACGTCTTCCAAACGTTATAACCAAACTAAGCATTCCCCGTGAAAGAAGGTAGTTAGCATGTACTTACGTCGAGATCTCTTCTCTTGATTCATTCACTGAGTAATAGTCACATGTCTCGAGCTTTATCTCGTTCAAGACAGGGCCTTTGTAAATATTTCGAATCTGAGAAAAAAAAAACCTCTTTGATAAGATAGTTTTGTTTAATGAAGAGGAAAACTATTACCGAGCTACTGACATAGTGAGTAAAAGCTTTTCATCATTATGAGTAATAATATCCATAAAATTAAAACAAACAGGAGCGAGAAAAGACTACATAACAAATGTAGTCTTCTAGTTAACTCATGAACGTTATTAGAAAATGGATAACGCATGTTCTCTCATTTGCTGATGATCCGTGGCTTGTTTAATTCAAACAACTAGACTTCGCAACAATGCGTTTGTCGAACAGGCGAGTATAACCTAAATAACTTACAACTTTCAAGGTTCAAATAGTTTTACAAAATTTATTGGAAATCAAGGTGCTGATCTTTTGCTACATTAATATAATCGACTGCTGGCAAGAAGGTAGATGGAATTTATTTCATTTGGGTTGGTTCTTTCTAGACAGGAGTAAAAAAGTGAGAATCTTTGCTAACATAGAAAAATCTTTGTATGCAATGTATATGTGTATACAATGAAGTAGTTTAGTGTTTCCGTGTGTTACCTACAAGAAGCTGTGAGAGGTTAGAAGCGAACAAAACAAACTACCTGTGAACTCTAAGTCCAAGAGTACAAGTGACACACCCATAAAGAGGCGAGTATCGCGCACTCGTGAGAGAACTTAATTTCAGCCGAGAAGATACGAATTAGTTTCCCCAAGCGAAGAACTAACGCAGGAAGCTCTCTCGTAATTGGCTTATCATGTTAGTAACCATAACGACACCAAAGTCTTTTAAGTAAAAGGAAAAATTCTGGTATTTCATATTTCAGTGTCTATATAATAAAAGATACTATCAATTCTTACGTTCTGGGATATTTTGTGTTCCAGTGCTTTGTATTGCCAACTTTCTCTGTCATACAAGTCTGGCCACCAGGTGACACCAGGAAACTTCAGCAAAATATTTATAATGATATCTAGGTAAAGGAAAGTTCACACAATGTCACACTTTGTTTTTTTTTCCGAATTTATGAAATTGTTTGGGACTTGATAAAAGATTTTGTACTTAACTAACGCAAGTTGCTAATTCTAAAAATATCATGGACTGGGATTTGTAGCTCACCATTAAAAAGAGACAGATATAACCTTCCTTTGGTTGCCACAATGTCTTAAAGTTCAAAATTGATCAAAATAAGAAAATCGAGGAGATAAAACTTGCTAACTTTCAACTTTTTTCTTTCTTTAGTTTCTGAAGCTATAAAATTTAATAGATTAATTTTCTTGAATTATAGCTCAAACTAAAACTTAACCTTTACACTTGGTGAGGTTGCACTCTTTATTCTCCATCCTGGGTCCAAAATGGGTGCAGTTCAATCCCCCATGTTGGGCGCGTGGCCTATCACAATTCCTTTCTCTCTGCTTCCAGGCCTTACCACATGTAGCCGAGCACTTGCTCCATTCTGACCAGTCGCTATAGCCACCATTGACGGGACATGGTCGGATAACACAAAGGCTGATGGGAAATGCAAGATAGTTTTTTTATGCTTAACGTCCCAATACATAACAAGTTAATGCAAGCTCTGTGTGAATCTTGTAAGAAGAATTTTGATGTTGATCAGTACTGGCTGAGTTTGAAATGGTTATATGGACCTTATCAGGCCATTGCGACGTCGCCGTTTTTAAAAGAAATTTTTTTAACTTCAAATGCCTGGTTTCAGTTACAAAATTATCCTTATCTACTTTGATGCCGCAATGAGCAGATTTTTTATTAACAATATTAAAATGCTTTAACACTAAGAAAGTCTTTTAGATTTATAAATATTTTCTTTTTCGACCATTAACATCATTTCTTTTGTCTTACTTTAATCCCATCGTGGAAAGGTAATCCCTATTTTAAAAATACATCTCAAACATCTTATCGCAGACATACACAATATATTATTGTCGAAAACCCTTAAAAATAACGTACTCGATTATAATAAGGATGATTACAATATACTTTATTAGTAAGAGAAGTCAGTAACCGTTGCGTTGACTCACAAAGATGCTGTATATTAATTCATCAACTTATGTATAAAGATAAAAAGAAAAATTCCATCAAAGATGACTTATACCCGAGAATTTATTTTACAATCGACTCTCTATAACTCCAAAGCCTCAAACCATTGAGAATTCACAATATTGAAGGTAAAATCACCACGAATTTTTTTAATACAGAGTTCATGGGGAAATCAATTTTGGTTCGAGCAAGTGTGAGAGTTTGCGAGGTTTCGAGTTATTGGGAGTTGACGATTTCAAAATTTTAATTGAATTTTGTCCCCTCGGGGTTTTACCGGGTTTGGCGCGCAGGTCCAAAATTTGTGCAGTTCTTCCCTCCAGGACCAGGGGGTGGATTTGTACAAGTTCGCGTTCTGGTCTGTATTCCCTCCCCACACGTTTGGCTACAAGGCGATTTAAAAGTGGACCACTCGGTATAGTTTCCATTCCTAGGGCAATCTTGTGTATTACACCTCCTTTTTTCTACTGCAATTCCTAAGCGAGAACAGTTTCTCCCACTTGCTTGCGGGGGCGGGTTGTTGCAATGTCTCACGCGCAACTGTACACCATCCCCACAAGAAACACTGCAGAGGCCATATGAGCTCCAGTTGCCATAGAAACCGTCAACAGGACACTCCTTCTGGTAGCATGAACTAGTTTCTACTGCAGGGCCTAAGTGTTCGCAGTTTAGGCCTCCATGCCGTGGGCTTGGGTTTGTGCAATTTCTATGTCTCTCTTTTGTTCCGTTGCCACACGTTACGCTACATGGAGTGAAGTATGACCAGTCTGTATAGCCACCATTTACTGGGCAAGGATAGAGATTACAACTTTGCTTCTCAATGGGGGCACCTAACCTCGAGCACTTTTTACCTCCATAAAGTGGAGGTGGATTTGTACATGATCTGTTTCGATGCCTTACTCCACCACCACAAGTCAATGAGCAAGAATAAAAACTTGACCAAGGCGAGTAGATACCATCTATAGGGCAAGGATGTAGATTACAACGAATTATCTCTCGATATCGATCAGAGCAGTTAAATCCACCATGTTGGGGGCGTGGTCTAGTGCACGTGCGAGTTCTGTGTGATGTTCCATTTCCGCATGACACCGTACATGCACTGTAGTTACTCCAGGCTGAGAAATCGCCGTCCACTACAACATTCAAAAAATATTTCCAATAGGCAAGTTGTAAATGATAATAAACTATCTCTGAATTGTCTAGAGAATGTGCTACCTTACTGGTAACTATAATAGTATTTCTTTTCTTTTTTCTGCTCTTTCTAATTTATCCTGCTGATATTTTACACCAGTACAGTCAATACTCGATATGACCACTATGAATATGAGAATTCAAAATGACATCAACTTCTATTACTTCTTGTTAAATGTGGTGCTCATCATTGGCGGCCCCACAGTCTATTTTGGTTAGTACCTTCCAATGTATAAATGTTATTTGCCTGCTTGGATGACCGTTAAGTAAAATTATGATCAAGGTCTTGAAAAGTTGCAAATGATTGCAGTATTTTCAAGTCAAAGAAAGCAGTTTTCACATTATAGGCCAGCTCTGAGCCGGAAAATAACTTTCAGACGGAATGTCTAACTAAACTTATGATTCCATTTCAGACTACCAGCTTTGGCTTACTAAGCTACATCAGTTGAATGTCTAACTAAACTTACGGTTCTATCACAGAATACTTGCTTTGGCTAACCCGGCCACACCAACTGGAATTTTTAACTAAACTTATGATTCCATTATAGACTACCTGCTTTGGCAAAACATATTGATGAGAGCTCATCGAGTGTTAACGGCCGATGCCAGATGGCAATTTCATCTATCGTCATATCCGGTGTGTTATGCATCAACAGGTAATCCGCACCAACAGTTAGCTTGCCACTAGTTGGAACAGCATACGCGAAGGGGTACGTCGAATCATATCTCTTTGATCCCAATAAACGTGTGGAATTAAAGTACATATCAATTCCGTGGCCGGTTTTGTTCCAAATCAAAGATATATGCGTCCACTCGTTGATATTCCAAGGTACATTTAGCCTTCTAGTCCTGTTTGGACTGTTAACGTAAAAATTTAGATTGTTGCCTTGAAGAAAAAGTGCAGTGCCAACAGAAAATGTACGACGAGATGTCTGAATTATAGTGTGGTGTTTTGTTGAATGTTCTTTTGTTCTAAGTTTTAACCAGAATGTGATGGTAAACCCTTCATTGCATAACTCAGGGTTGCCGAGACATGTTCCTTTAACGTCCGCTAGCCTAATTCCACTGCCAGCTTTGTTGGTGATTTGTAAACCCCTCTTGCTGTATCCATCAACTTGTTCCACTGAGTATACTTCTGACGACTTTCCCCCATTTATATCCATCACTCGTCCTTCTTGTACAGAATTTAACGACCAGTAATGGCTTGCCTGTTCGTACCAGGGATCGTTTCCTAAAATACATTATGTTAACTCTGTTAAGATTTCTTTCAACTAAAAACAATGATTACAATAAATCAAAAGGCAAAACACAAACCCCTCAATCTGATTAAATGATTTGTTTTTAAAAGCATTTATTGATGGTTTTGTTCTAAAATTTTTGGTCTTATAGAAATTTTACCTGAACACGTGAACAGCGAGGAAAAGCCTAAGACGAGAGTTTGATAGGTAGATCCAGGGAGTACTTCCCTTTGAAAGTTCTAATTTTAAACTTTATTCCAACACTACTGGTTCCTCCATTCTGAGATTCTTTTATTGACTGCCATAAACATCAAAACTGGACAATTTTGCCGATGAAAAAGATGATTTACATTTTATTTGTAGTTCCTGTACTTATTTAAAAAAACACTAATTGTAAACCTTGTGATGTAACTCTCTCCTCATAATGAACAACACGGAGAATAGGTGGTAAATAAGGCTTTTTAAAGCCGACATCTGCATGGTTTATAATTTCCGAGGAAAAGCCTTTGTTTAATGCATGCTCTTTCATTTGATCGATCACTCAATCTTACTCAGCCAATTTTGCTTTTTTCCTTTTCTTTTAATTGGTGTTTCTACCACAGGAAACCATTTGGTTCGGTCGATTGACTTACTCGTTTTCTCTGGCGAAAGAACTTGAACCAGAGTCAAACAAACAATAGCTCCCTATTTTTAAGAATACACTGCATTTCAACGTAAAAGTTTTAAAATTCGTTCATCCACCAATTTATGGAACCTTAAATTTATTAGATAGAAGTTTCCTCTGAACAATGATGCATTGTCAAATGGTTAGGGCACGCAATTGCAACTTTAACAACACTGAACAACATTTGTAAACTTAAATATTACCGATTTCACTTACTTTCAGATTTATGTCGTTAAAACATACTTTATGTTAACTTATTTTAAAACCGTTATTTGCTTTTCGTCTTGTTTTTTAGGGTTTTTATGTGACAGGGATTATGCGAAAGACAGCTATAAAGTTAAAGTTTTTGGTCCGGGAGAGAGACGTGGTATAATGTGGAACCACCGGCTCAGGATCACAGGATGGGCTGATGAATAAATTTTGCACGTTCTTCAAGGCGAGTTTCGTGCATTCGTCGCTTTTCAGTTGTTGCCGCTGTCATTCAACTAAGCTCATGGCTCTAGTTTTACATCTCGTTTCTTAATTTATAAACAATCGACAGGGCTTACAAATCACTTGTTTAACATCAGTGAACTGACTAAAAAGAAAGCAAAGAATGGCCTCAAAATCTGGAGGTAAGCAATTAAACTAAAATTTGAAAGTGTTCAAGTACAATGGATTGCATGCTGTGACACTGTTCAGTTTATAAAGTGGCAATTTCGGTTTTAGCTCGTATTTTCTTCATTTTTTTCCCCTTTCTCGTATCTCTAATTTTTAGGGAACAGTTCTTCAATATGTTGTTATCCGTTTACTTTGTAACTGTGGAGAGGTTGAACGGTTTTTCGTATCGTTGTACATGCCACGTCATTCATTAATTAATCGACGCAGTAGCTGCTGTGTTATACTAGTTTCTATCTCCATATTGAATGCTTTTTTAGCAAAGTCTTCAACACCATCTTCCTTTAGTAGGAAAACTGCTAACCGGGATTCTTGTCAAATTCTTGGTGTCCTTGGTTTTGAGTTTGAAACTCGTTCGTACTCTCACCGATGCCATTGCAGCTCGAAGTCTTTCGGACTTCATTCAAGTCAAAATTAATTTAAAATAGTCAGCTCACCACCACTTTCTGACATTTTTTCGTTCAAGAAATGTTGAAAAACACTAAACATTTTGTAAGAAACGCCGTACTAAATATAATATACATGTATAAGGGTTTTTTAAAAATGGTGCCGGGACGTGTTGGAGCTCAAAAGTTACTATGGAAAGAGAAAGGTATTGAGAATTTATTATTCAATCAAATCGCGGTACTAAGCTAATTGCTATTCTGAGCCGCTGATTCCACAGTACACTACTGCACCACTCCGCAAATAAATGGAAAAGATTTTCTATATAATGTAAAATCACCGGCTTAGAAGAGCATTTAATTTATATTATGTAGCGTAGCCAGTTAATACTGGTAGTAAAGAGTTGATAGGATGCAATTTTTGATGTATTTTGAACTTAACACCGAATGTGCTCCCTCAAGTCGTCAACTTTTTCAGCGACTCATAGAAGTTTAATAATTTTGCAGTAGCTAGACCGCAAAAATAGTCACGTGAAAATTTATACTTTTTGGGTTGAGAACAATTCAGAGGCAGAATGATTGGCAGTTAAAAAGTGTTCAGAGACAGTAGTGCGCTTGGGGATAATGTTGGTCTTTAGGTCTACGTCTTGCAAGACTAGATTATTTTGAATAAATCTGGGTTTTCTGTAGAGCTCGTAAACAAATCTATGACGTGCACATGTGTTTCAATGATTTTGCCATGTGGTTGTTTTGGTTTTCGTTCGTATGACTGGAGGACAAATTTATGTAATTATTTGGTGGCTAAACCACACAGGTAGTTAAACATGCATATTTTGATAAACTTTGAAACAGTTTTTACTAATTAACAAAACGACACATTCGGATGAAAGCTTATAGTACTACAACATTGGTCGAGCGTATAGATTCCAACGCAAAAACTCTATTTCGTGACAATAAGGGTGTCAACTATTGGAGTACGAGTGTTGATAAACACACTTAAAACAGAAGACGAAACGCAATCATATGATTATCTAAGTGTTAAATATTTCATGTCTAGAAGAAGCGACAAAAGATACTATTGCATTTTAACTAAAGCAATACTAACTTCTCTCTGAAAACATGTTTTTAAGTACTAAACGGAAAATGCCTGCTGATTTTATGAATTCTTTTAACAAAATTTTTCAATGAGCAAAAGCTAGTTATTAGTTTCGACAGGGAACTTTAATTTAATCCTACAAACAATTTGAAAACTCTTTTATCTTTATAAGTACTCATAAATTTAAGTATTAGGAGCCAACTCCCGAATCTTTGTGTCGGAAGTTTAAGCTATTTTCTTCACTGGATCATTGGTTGTTCGGCCGGAAATACAGTCACTAATATAGTCTTTTCATTGGCTCCGCTACTGATGTTTCTACCATTTTGTTAGCATCCTAATTTTTGAACATTTGTTTTAAATTTCACCAATGTCGAAACAATTTGTTCTTGCTGTCGTTTTAGTTATCTAAAAGATTACTATATGTTCTGCCTTGCAGTAAACAAAGACATTCTACAGCGTGCAAATATTTTCACTTTCATTTAAGGTACAATTGTGAAATTAAAGTTAAGCCCCGAAGTCGTTATACAATATTGGATGCTGCGTGTGAGAAAAATTATGGATAGTAACAGTTGACACTTTTCCTTTTATGCAATTAGATAGTTTAATGAATAGTGGTATATCTTCGAAAAACTAATCTAAAAACTTTAGCGAGATTGCTTCGTAGTCTTTAAACCAAGTAAAAAAACTGTGAATAGGTTTTATTGAACATATTTCTTGTATCTTTAGAGAAAAAGTGATCTTTCGTGACCGTCGTGTGTGTCTCTATCCGTACACTGTAAAGATTGTATACTGAATACAAAGTACCCGATATCCTTAGGCTTAACGGAAGAAATGAGGTTTTAAGACATTTATTTTTGGGTGCCCCCCGTCGAGAATGTTTTCTTGTCAAACATTTAAACATAACGAAACACCTGCTAGTCATACACTGGACTAAAAACCAAAGAACTCGGCTTACTATTAAAGTGCATGTAGATGGCAATCAAAGATAACTAAGATTGTGTTTTATCATATTTTCACGCGAGAGTTCTTGAACAAGTTGTTTTGATGTTACATTTTTTATCTTCCAGTATAACTTCCCGTGTTTAATGATATGAAACCACCTCTGTTAAATTTGTTGTCAGAGTTTAAATGATGCTTTCACTTTCTTTTTTGTTCTAACGCTTTATATTATTCCATTTAAGTCTTATGATGTCGGTTTGCATTAAGTATTTACCGATGATCGGCTCTGACTGAGATTTAAAATGACTGTGCTTGCTGAAAATTTGGTGATGTTTTAATGAAGATCATTTTATCTTTAAAAACATAGATACTTTATGAAAACAAACTTTTATGTTTCATTCTATAAAAAAAAAACACTTTTGTAAAAAGTGTAGATAAACCATTTTTTTCTTTACTAAAACTTGAAACTGTTAATTTGGGGACACTGAAGCTGCAAGCTTCTCATCCTGACTCTTAAACTAGAACGTGCAAGAAATAGATCATTGCGTAATCGAGTTTCATTCTTTCAGAGTAGCTTTCCAGTAATTTCAAACAGCTCCGAAGCAACTGATAAGAATACACAAGAAGAGGATGAAACATGCCAAAACGAGAAAGACTTAACGTCATGCAATTAGGAGAGTTAAGACATACACACAAGTAGAGTCTAAACTACTCCATACTAAGGTCTTTAGAACGTTCATCGACTCACCTTTGATGCATTTCCCTGTTGGAAGTTCCTAAAATGAAAAAGATAGTCAATGCGTCACAAGCTGATAGAAAAGCTCGCAGCTGTAGTTAAATGAAGCTCATAAAATTTTGAGTTTGAAGTACCTCGAGCAAAGTTAACGTGAGTACAAACCAGCTCCACACTAAACTTATTGGAGTCTCGAGTATTCTTGCTGAGATGATCGTAGTCATGCCGCTCCGATTAAATAACCACTTATCATCGACATCTGCCACATTCAGTGTTCGGTGGATGCAAGGTAGGAAAGGTGGTAGTTTTCATTCTGCAGTCGCTTGATTTGGTCAATGTGCAGTATCTTGATTTGCTCGCTTCCTCCCGCTGAACTATGAAAATTTAATCACAAATGTTGCCACAACATTCATTGAAGGCTATATTTGCAGTGTTTTATAGAATTAGTTATTGAATATACACTTGTAAAGACCGTTTAGAGTTAACTCACATATTAAGGTGCTGTGCAAGAAAATACAACCGTTGAGTGTTATCCGTAAGCTTAGCCCTTAAACTGTAATAATTGGAGTTGTTCGGCGAAATCACAGTGCGAATTTATATTCGCGAAATTGCCGGAAAAAAGAAGAATAATAGGTGGAGTTGAGCGATACAATTGTTTCAGCCAATGATAGACTTTGCCTTGAGGCGAACATAGCACGTTTCGACTATCGCGTACAACAACAGATCGCGTTTTACTTACGTAAGCCCCAGAGCATCAACCCATCTCGATCATTTCAGCAATTAACACTTTGTGTTTTTTAAGTTTGTTTAAAGTACAAAATATTATACTGTTTAAAGTGTCAACAGAACCCGATTTACAACAAGAGGTTTTGTTCTCGTATCGTTTCCTGGAGGGCGAAACCAAATGCGAATCATGGCGCACATTGAGTGAATATAATAAATTTGAAAATCAATTAATTATTGACTGCAGGTGACGACCATTCTTATCTGTCCGACACGAAGTATCTGTTTATGTTTGGAAAGGAATCTTATGTTATTTTTTCAGGGAATCAAAGTATAGCTTTGGAGACCTGTTTTCAGTCAGTTTGTCTGAAATCACTTTAATTTGACAATGTTTAGGCATTGAGGTAGATATGAGACGGGGTAATGTATCTAGCCGCTTACAATAATTACTTACCATTAACGAACGCTACTTTTAAAAATGTTTACAAGGTGCTGTTTTAACTTAATCATGTATTCGGTGATGTTTAGCAATTGCTGACCTAAAGAAATTTAGAACTACGGTTGAGGACTGAAGTGGTTTTAAAGTTCTCAGTTACAAGAAACAGCATTTTTCGGCAGTTTTCAAAAGTATAAGAAATCTCTTCATTTGACTTTGAAATATATAATGTTAATTTACACAAAGCAAGTTATTTCCTAATCCGCACGCCTGGGTTTAGAAAACAAAACGTCTTACCGATTAAAGGTGTTTTTGGAGTGATAATGGAGAGAAAGCAACCTAGCTAACATTAATTATACGGGGAACTTCGATCGACTCCATCATGCAGTGGCGCGGTTTTCGTTCTATTTTAACATGACATTGTTTTCTTGCAAGAAGATTTGTTGTTTTCCTTCTGGTTTTTAAACAAAAATCCCAGGAGCCCACGTCGAGACTTTCGATCATCTTTTACACCAAGTAGTAACTGTTCTGATATCTTGAAATTGAACAGGTTACAAATCTACGAGTTTTGCAAAATATATATACATATATACATGTTGGAACATTTTTTCATTATTTTCTTTTATATACATATATATCAAATCTTGTCTTTAACTGGGTAAAACGAAAAGGAAATTGTTTTCATGATCAGTTTATGTGGTATTCCATAAACTTCAAAACTATCAGGGTTCGTTTTGTCTACAAGTCAGCCAAACTTCATTAAAAATTCTATTTCTGCTATATTTAGCTTTGTTTTGAATGCTGTTGTCCTGCCACCTAAAAGTGCATACACAAAGCATACAAATAGCTCTAGATAACATTTTGTATCACATATCTCGTGTGTGGCGCTTCTAGAATTAAACAAGGACTCCAGACAGAATATTGCGGTTATGACGCGAATTACAATACTAAACGCGTTTAACGGAGCAAGCACACCGACAATTCTCGGCCGTTCTTCTTTACGTCGATTGCGGTAGAACAAGATGCCAGAAGGTGTTATGTTGCGGGTGATGTAGCGTCTGGCGGAAACTTTATTTCTATAACAACCAGTTTTTAACTTCCGGCCATACCAGGCGCAGTTAAAAAAACGAAGTACATAAGTCATAAGCCGCACACGGATGAGATAAAAAACTCACGAAAGGTAGTAATCTAAAACCGCATTTTTTGCCGTCTCATTTTTAATTTTAAACACAAGTAGGACGCTTCATAAAGAGATTGTTTGATAAAAAAATGGCATGACATTAAATGCTGTGCCCTTTCCCTGTCCACAATAAACTATTTTAAAAAAGCATCTAAACATGATTTAGGGTTAAACTGGCAATCCTAAGTGATAACAACGATAGCGGAGATAAAAATAATAAGGGTTTTTTTAAATTTAATTAAAAAAATAATCAATACAAACTAGCACTCGAAGGTGAATTTCAATGTGTTTTGAAATATAAGTTTAAAACGAGATTTGTTACAACTTAGTAAAACTACTAGCAAACAAGTGAAAGGAGTTATTTACAGTAATATCAGATAATAGTTATAAGTATATACCTAATTAGTGAATAGCTTTTTTCGCGCCCTCTGATTGGTTCCTTAAACAGTAAATATTCAGGCGTATTTACTGTTTTGAGAAAGCTGTGAAAATGGCGACTCGTCTTGCGTCAATCTCGGAAGAGGAAATTCACGAAACAAACGATTCAGCCATTCTATTTAATTCAAACACAAAATGGACCACTAAATTTGGGATGTATATATTCAAAGTAGGATGAAAGGAAAAGTTGTTTTATCCCGAAATTTCAAGAAAAAGTACAACGATTAAAGTGAGCGCGGGCTTTTCTTACTTGCGGTTGAAATTTTAAGTAAATAAATTTGGTTCAAACTTGACATTTACCAACTCTCACCTCAATTTGATTTGGCATAAAACAATTATCACCCTCAATGGAGATGCCTAACGATAGATATTTACCTCCACTTCAGGGGATAATTGCTTAATAGCATGGCTTGAGCAAATCCTTTCGACTACTACCTCTTTCAGTCTCAGTTGTGTTTGTAACTTCTCCAACTACAGTCCATAATTTTTGCAGAACAACTACAAGCAAAGAAGTGACTGGGGTTTTAAATCACGAGATAATAGTTTTTAGCATGGCTTGAGCAGTTTTGTTCGACTGTTAACGCTACAAGTCTAAGTTGTAGTTGTAAATATCAAATTCACCCAACTAGAGCCCATAACTTTTATATAACTACAAGGTGGAAGAATTTTTTTATTTTTCATCTTTGCTTATTTACTGTATTGTGAAATAATCATTTCTTATTTTCTCAACACAAAGTGTCTTCTTTTGTGTGTGTTATGTGAGGAGAAACTGGATGTTGATGGTTGAAACTCTGTGCAGAACCAATAAACACCAGTCTCATTGGTCTGAAGTTGTTTTTGGTTTTCTATTGATCCTTTTGTAACTGATTTTTGAGGTATTTTAAACGATTTTGTTGCCCTTTGCGGGTTAAAATCTATAAAAACCCAGTTAAAAATGGATCAACAGTCTACCAAAAACAACATCAGTTCAATGTCATTCTAATGTTTTTGAAAATCAAAATTTTAATTTTACTTTGCTCGTGAATCCATACAAATACTTATTCATAAGTCCACACTGATTGTGTGCCAGGGCCGCCTATAATTGATCACTGCCTCGTAAAGTTGAGAAGCACGCGGCTCAGCTCGTCCGACCGAGCTCAGGCAATAGTGGACTGAACTGATTTAAAACCAGTAGGTAGGAAAAGTTACCCAAGTTTTTACTCGATAGAAAATTCGCGTCACTATGCTGTTCGATTTTTTATTTGTTTCCTTCGGTGTAACTTGATGCAGTTCGTAAGGACAACTTTCTTTTTTTTGCTTCACAAATACTTTTGAAATGCACAGGTTCTTAACTTCCTCGAAAACTTTATTCATAATCCTTTTTTTTTGTAACAACGCTGTGGTGAGGTTTCCTTTTTGAAGAGCTACAAACGGTACAGGGGTCTAATGGCCGGGAATAACACCTCAATATCAGTTTCTAAAGGGCGTGGCTCTATTCTAGAGGATTCAAAGAGCAAGTCCTTCGGAACTCGTTTCCATACTCGTGAATCCATTTGTTGGCAACTGAAAGAAAGCGGCATAGGAGTTAAAATTGTTTATCTTGCGTTAACCATGAGAGATTATTTCTAAGTTTTTGGGACTTTCTGCAATACATACTAAGTAGCAGTGAATAAACGGCAAAAACAAAAAAAAAAAGAAAAGTAACCAGGCTCGGAAATATAGATATAATTTGTGCAATGCCAAACAAAATTAAAAACAAACACAAGATCCAATGTTGATCTTAAAAAGCATATACTGTAATAAACGAATAAAGAGTTTCTCTTTTGAGATGCTTCTTTCTACGTACACCCACATTTCCTTCTCCGGTCGCCAAAATTGCTCTAAAATTTATGACAAGTTAGCTAACTTATAAAGCTAGTACTGATCAACGCAACTTTAAATCAGATGCCAGGCCCGAGCTGTTCGAAAGACGAATAGCCTTAATCCAGGATTCTTCTGAAGCCATTTTGAGATGCTAGCGCTAAACATGCTAGTACTGCATTACTCAATAATGACCACAAAATATAAATAAGTACACATTATATTTCAATCTGCTGCAAAGTAATTGTCAAGAATTTGTAGACATTAAAAATAAAAATTACCGATGATTCCTTTCAAATAACGTACGCGTCGTCCAAAAACCGTAAGCCTCACTTTCTCCAGTAATAGTACTTTCCGGAACGTGAGGAACCGGTGGTGATCCGATGACCATATTTGTCGAAAATTCACTAGTACAGAATGTAGAGCATGCCATATTTGTCTAATCAGGCCATATTTGTCGAAAAATCACGTGGGGGCTTTTCTTTTTGGAATGTCAAGTAATTATTGATCGATTTTGGCTGAACAAATTTGAAGCAAGAGACGAGATCTTTCGTGCAGAATAGGTTGCGTGCTCCTCTTGTCGCCCGCAACAACAAATAGGCTTTGTTAAGAGTTAACTCTGGTTTAGAGCTAATCGTCTTTGAACAACTCGGCCCAGGTCTCTACTTACCCCACTTTGTCCCGGCTATAACAGGACATCCAGCATGGCGTGTGCGAAAGTCACCTTCGCCTGATCTCAACAGGTTGTACCAGAACACCGTGTCTCCCTAGAAATTTCAAGAGATAAGTCCTAAGTTCTAGTCCCCTTTTTCCAAGCTGCGTGCACGCTCATTAAACTAATTCCGAGGAATTTTCTGCAGTGTCTTAATTTTCAGACGCAGTAATTTTCTATATGAACCAGAATAATTACTTTTACCTTTATTGTTATTGCTTTAGCTGTGCTCCTTATTGACTACCATAATTTTTATTTTTGTTTGTTAATCTATTGCGCCTTAGATGCAATGCCTAATTGCATCAGTGAACTGCTGTTTATTTACCCACCTTAGAAGGTGTGAGCCGAGCGCCAACATACGGGAACACAGTCGCACCCCCAGCTTCCACCTGGGACATCTGCAAATATAAGATTTATAATCAAATCGTTGATAAAATGACTTTCAGTTTGTTCAAAAACTACGAATAAAAGCTACTTCTGGCAATGCCTTAACACCAACCATCGTGAAAAATTGTACTAAATATATCGCACAAGAAATAATGTGGTTTTACTAGAATTGTGCTGGAGGCGCAGTGGAAGAGCGGTTAGCTTGTTCGATTCATAGTTTTAGGGTCGCGAGTTCGAGCCCCGGCCAGACCACTGTGTTGTGTCCTTGAATAAGACACTTTACCGGACTCGTTCTAGTTGTTGACTCAGCTGTACAAAAGAGTTCTGCTGGGGGATATTAACCTGCGATAGATCAGTGTCCCGTCAAGGGGGAGTCAAAGACTCTCATCTACTTAGCAGTACATAAACCAAAGATAAACGCCAGCCTAATGAGCCACTTAGGCTCGAGAAAGGATTTAGCTTTACGGGAATTGTAAGCTACGCCTATTAAGGTTAAAGGTTTCTGAAAACCTGTAGACATGCAGGCAGACTGATACTAAGAATAAATCGTCTTAACGGCCTAATTTGAGCAACTGTTTTTGTTAGTCCTAGGCAGAAATCAGTTACCAACCATCATATTAGTTACGAAGTCTCTGTTTAAAGAGAGCTCTTTTACTCAGTAAAATAAACATTACCATCACTAAAAACATATAGAACAACCTTAAAGTTACTAGCTAGCTTAAAAATATTTGAAAACGCATTGCTGTTTTTACATTTTTCAACAATTTTTAAACAGAAGCAAAAAAAAAAAAAACTATTTGGTGGGGAGGGGGAGGGGGGGAAGGCAAAGTGGAAATTGTAATAGTTCGATATAAAATCTGAAAATTATTTTCAAAAGTTAATGTTGTTAGCAAGAAAATGAAGGAAGGGCTGGCTGGAACAGTTTCTTTTAAATTTATAATGATTTAAAGTGCAACGTCGTACGTTTCATTTATTAGTTGTTTAGTGTAAAATATTAGCACTAGTATTTGTTTTTTGGTTTTAATAACAGGCAATAGGAATAGAGCTCCCCTCGCGGTCCTTCGTGGTCTAACCTTCTTATCCGAGAAGAAATAACGTATTACCGCTTGCAGATGTTAGGGCAAAGGCAGCACCTTCTCCTCGGTTATTTTAAGACCCTGAGTGAAGGTCCAGCACCGGGAATCGAACCCAGGCCTCCCGCACGAAAGACTGGCGCCTTACCAACTGGGCTAACCTGGCGGTGGTTAAGTATATAAAACTATACCGCAAACATGCTTGACGCAAACTTACATAAAGTAGACATGTTGCAATCCGGTTTCCAGCACCCAAAGATCCCAGGGTTGAATTATGTAAATCCTACAGACAAACAAAAAAATACATCTTTTTAACTTAGAGCGACAAACAAAGCTATTTTGATTTGAAAAAACACTGTTCAAATCTGCCTCAAAAATTATTGCTGATTAAAGTGGCGGAATAGCTGGCATATTATCAATGTTAAATCAAGAATTGACTAGGCGGTATTATATGTTGGTCGCTGCGAACTTAATCTGAAAGGCGTTTGGGTAAACTTTTCCTTTCTTTCGTTGCAAATTGCAACTGGAAAAGCCGGATCCAAACAAGCAGGTTTTTCATGTCAATTTAAGTCTTTTTTCGTAATTAGTTCATATTTTCTTTTGTTCTATTTATATTTATTCAAGCAGGAATTTCAAAAATTAATGATGTAATTGTACTTGTCTTTACCAAACAACACTACTAGCTCTTTATAAACAGTGTACATAAAAATTTTAGTTCCAGTTACAACTGAAGAAGGTCAGAGACATGACCGAAACATGTTTTGTTTAAAAAATGTTGTTCTTTTCCTTAAATGCAATTGGGACTGAGTTGCTATAAAAAGTCATAAGTTTATTTTTTTAAATTAGGTGTCAATTCGCTTCGACAAATGTTTAAGGGAATCGGTCACAGGAAGGAACAATCAACCGTACGGGAATAGAGGTCGCAAAAATTTGTACATCGTCTACCATTCAACTACCTTATTCCTTCAGGTCTGTTAAAAATTAACATTTTTCGCTAATTTGGCATTGATGAGCTCGTTCCCCTGATGGCTTAACGCTGCAACGTGTATATGTTGCAGTCATGGATTTTTACAGGACTTTTAGTTACATTTGGTACATTTACCCAGATGGCAATTCGTGACGCCGTCGAATAGCGACGAACCTCTGCGAGGCATGTGACGCAATAAAATGCTGCTAGTTCATATGCTTTAAGAAACCTCTGAGAACGTGCAATACTTCGGTCACAGGATGAAAGCAACTTAACTTGCCAACGATTATGACACCTAATGAAATAGCCTCAGTGGTCTTTATACCTTCAATTTGGGAGAGCAGACTTGATCGTCTCAACGCAAAACAAAGGAAAGGAAAGGCTTTGCACGTCTGCCAGCGGTGTGGGTGAATTTGTGCCTCTGAACTCAACTTGAGCTCACGCCGATCACTAGTACGTTACCAAGATTGTTGTCATGGTAACAATGTTCTTTAAGGACAAATTCGTACAATAGGCAGGTTTGGCCGATCACTGATATTAGATAGATACTGATAAAATACCAGGATTTTTCCTTTTACTAAAAAGTTATATCTTCATCGCGCGGAGTGATGATACTATTTGTATCTTTCAAGTGATAGGATACTGGTGTCGCCATGGTTACAAACTTGATAAGCCAATTACAAGAATGCTTCCTACTCAGACACGCAGCCGGTTCTTTGAGTTTTACGTGAGTTTCATAAGCATCTACAA
The DNA here is from genome assembly GCA_026413305.1 of Hydrozoanthus tunicans. Classification (NCBI taxonomy): domain Eukaryota; kingdom Metazoa; phylum Cnidaria; class Anthozoa; order Zoantharia; family Hydrozoanthidae; genus Hydrozoanthus; species Hydrozoanthus tunicans. The sequence goes on from JAOBAT010056002.1 coordinate 22,784, forward strand.
AATAAACAGGACATTGCATGGCCGCTTAGGGATACGAGTTCGTATCTTCTCGTTCTGCATCAAAGCTCTCAATACTCGAAGATAAAATTCGTTTCCCAGCACGGCCATGTAATAACCTCCATGTTTAGCGTGTTTTCGACAAAAAAAAACATAAATTATATTGCATACCCTCGAGAAGTCGAAGTGAGGGTCGTACTGTCCAGCTAACCCATAATTTTGTACCTGCAGAAAACTGGAGAATTAGAACACAGAATTCAACTGATTACTGAGAAAGAACCGGAATTCAATAGGCTGTTAAGAGAAGGAAAAGAACAGAGAAAAGATCCTTTCGTATCCTTCAACTGATTACTGACGAATGACTGGAATTTAACTTGCTAGCAACTGTTGCCAAAAAGGAGTTCAACTTTACTCACCTGAAGTTGTTCAGCAGTTTTCATCGTGAGCCCGGTAAGCGCCTCAAAACGGCGATCAATCGAATCAACCAGTTTATCATGGCTTCCATCTAACCAGCAACTATGTGACCAAAATAAAGGTCAGGGTGATTTATTATCTCGATTAACAGCAGACATTAACTGAATTGTTTCAGCAATTTACAGAGATAAGTTATCTTAGATCAAGGCTAACAAACTGAAAATGAGCCGTTTTTTCATTACTGTTATACTGGTTTCTTCTAGTATTATTTTGTCGGATTAACAATGCAGTCGTAGGAAAAGGGTTTTGAACTCAGATAATTATCGATGGTGGTCCAGAAAATGGATCGAAATACGTCATATAAACGAATTAAAAGTACATGGTCATTGAGTATGTCTCCTGCCCTCCCAACTACCCAGATGCATCGAGGATCTATTTCGTTTGGAACATTAAAGAGCTTAAAAGTGCAAAACAATAGCAACCATGGCTAGGATGTTCAAAGGCTACCAGTTAACTTTAAGCCTGGGGTAAACAAAATTCAAGCAGCAGTTTTTTTTCTCAAGGATAGGTTTACGGTTCTTAAATAAAACCGTTTTGATTTTTCACGGAAAAGTATTGTCCGCTCCAATAATCAGCCTGTAAGGTTAGAAACAAGTAGGCTAAAATTTTGACCCTGGGTTTGTTCTTATTAGCGTTTGAACAGCTTCGCCCTCTTATGTTACGATGCGTCTATCGACTTACAAACGGACGTTAACGTCTCACAAAAAACGCGCGAAAAAAATTCTATATACTCTTTGCTCGAAAGGTAAGATATATAACAACTAACAGACAAGTAAGCCAAAGCGTTGAAAAGGGTCATATTTAGAGAACGATCATGTTTAAACAAAAATAATAAAAGCTTTTAAAATATTTTGCAGAAATTTGCAGTTCAATAGAAGTGCAACCACAATTGACCTTAATGCATTGCGAACCTTATACGCTTAAAGAAACTCAGCGAAGATGACAACTGGTAAACCTTTCCTTGTACTAACAACAATGTGTGTGTCAAATTTGAGAGTACGGATTCTCTATCCGTTTTGTAGGCAACGTTAGACGTTTATGAGCTAGGAATCATGGCTAAATATACAAGTAGCCATATTTTCCGTGTTCATGGATTTTCTGCTTGCCTTTTGCTTATCCTGTAGTGCGCATGCTCCAGCTTGCCAGTTTGCGGGTTGTGAACAGTAGCACGTTTGATCTGGGAATATATAAACACACAAAAAAAAAGTAAGAGAGAGAGAGAGAGAGCCAGAGCCCAATTATAGAAACCGTTCCAGTGGTAAGGCCACAATCGAATTTATGTGGTGTATTCTCTCAAATGCCACTAAAGGACAACCCTCTATTGCTATTTCTAGGCTCGGGTCGAGCTGTACTGTCCTTAAATCCAACGACCAAACTCCCTTTGGCCTCGTAGCTCAGTTGGTTAGAGCGACGTAGGTCTGTTTCGTAGGTCGTGGGTTCGAATCCCACCGAGGTTAGAGATTTTTTCTTTTTCCTTTGTGTGGGTTTAAGGGGTTTCTTGTTAAAGCTGTAGATCAGCGACACTTGGATTATACCCCGTTCCAGTGGTAAGGCCTCACTCGAATTTATATGTTGCCACTGAAGGACAACACTCTATGGTTCACTGGGCTACCTTTTGTTTTATTAGCCCAGGTTTTATAGTAGTTGATTCAACATTTGCGGTCATTTTGGAAGGCGAAATAAAATGCTTTGGTTTTACACTTGTGTGCTATGTCAGACAAAGTCTTTTCTTTTAGTGAACCAGGCATAGATGTATACTTGTGTACCTTATCAACTAACAACACTTCTTTCTCATCAGTATTTTTTAGTTTTACTTTTCTCTTCTACTGTCCTAACACTTCTTTATTGCAGCAGATTTCATTTATGTATAATTCTTTCTTTTGTTCTTGATTTTTTAGGACTATGACTTCACAGTCAAAAACACGCGCAAGTAACTGTGGGATTGAAATCAAACCGAATCTATGCGGATCGGGCTAACCGGATTGCCCAGCAAAAAGACTATAAATACAAGTAAATAATTAACACTTATTCTATTTCAATTACTGAAAGTGGATAGTGGCGGAATATCTACTGAGCGCCGAAAACGCGAGGTAGATATTCATTAAGCCACTATCCAGCGAAATTCAGTTTAACTTAAAAGTATTTATATAACTATTTGTCTGATGAATTAGCGCATGAAATTTAGTTTAACTAAGAAACTGATTTTACTCGATTAAAACGAATCATGTTTATAACAACGTGTACTGATAAGTTTTAAATAACAAAACTTAACTTACCAAAGGGATGGAGATGTTCTTTAGCCTTTCAATTTCGTAATCACTCACAAAATTTCTAAAGATCCAGATATCTGGGTTGGTGAATACTCTTTCAACCTGACACGGCTTAATCACACACAGTGGGCTGCTCCGAAAATATTTGCACTTGAGTTTTCTTGGGTCCTGGAAAGTCTGAAGAAAAAGAGTTTTTCAACCATAAATTTCCTTTTGTTGCGTTTGCTCTTGCTTCACAAATTTCGAAAAATGAACGGAGGCGCGTCTGTGTTTGCTTGTTTAGCGTGAAAACGCCTTTAGCATTGTGCTTGAATTTTGGCAGTTTTCAGCCTGATGTTTTTATAGAAAAGTTTCTTGTGAAAGAACGAGTCTATTCTGTTTATTTACTGATAATACTTTGTTGGTTTTTAAAAAAAGGTGCCCTCACCGTAGCTACTTTATCACCTCTGCATAATTGTTTGTAACGATCTCGTTCGTCCCAGAAGTTGACATTCCTTAATTCTTCCTGGGATAATCTCGCCATCCAGTTATAATCGACCTTTTTTTGTTTTACCACCTTTTTGTCTCCTTGTTCAGTCTGGTTTTGCTTTGCAGCTAATAACTCGAAGTATTTCATATTTTGAGCTGCCCTGGAGTTGCTTGGGTCTGAAAAAAAGAAAAAGCTAACGAGGAGCTTTGTGCTTAATCAACTCTTTCAGCTCCAACATGTGGTGCTAAATTCTCCTAACTAGAACTCATAAATTTGATTACACAAGTTAAAGAGAGTTTTGCTTTTCGTCAGTTTACTATGTTTAATCATTTTCCATTTTCTCACTACCAAGAATCTTACTTTTCTTGAGTTTTGTAAGGAGAAGTTAGACGTTGAAAACTGGCTTGGGTTAAACAGCAACCTTCTCACACATGTTTGGAAGTTCAGTTAGCCTGCGAAGCAGCCACTCGGCTCAGCCGGATTTTTACTTCTTGCGCATGCGACTTTAAAATTGGCCGTACGCACAAAAAAGAGCCTGGCACGAGACACAGGAAACGAGGGCCTGCCGACGACACCGGGTCTTTTGAATTTCTTCGTTCAATTCTGCACGAAACAATGCCATTGGCCGAGAGGCGCCACAAGCTGCATCATTGAAATTCGAACCATTTCTCTGATATCGCGGTTTGGTGTGTTTATTAAAGCTAAAGATACGAACAGGAAAAGCTCAGACACGTTCTTCATTTTTCTTTTGCAACCTGTTCGACAAATTTGAAGATTGATTTTTTGGAATTCCGATTGCTCGATAAAGAGAGGCGATTCTTTAGAAGCCTTGACTCTCCGAGACCTTAAAAACATTGTAAAAAACTGCCATATTTTCCATATTTGTTGACTAAAGAACACTTACACAGACGACAAAAATCATTAAAAACTATGACATTTTGGCTTCACGTTTGGTTTTCTTCCACTTTTTGCTTAAGAAATCACTTTCTCTTGCGTTGCGCTAGTCGTTCTCACTTGCGACATTGCGCGCGAATCTGAGCTCACGAGGGATTTTCTTTACGCACCTAGCTGGAGATTACCTTCCAGAACAATTTTGATTGGTCGAACTAGTGAGATTTCAAAAGTGGACAGATTTTGAATAAGGAAGGGAAGGGGGTCGCAGACAAGCGCTCTTTTCTTCGAGAAACCGCCTTCGGCGTCATCCCTCTTGGCCTCGCGAATGTGGACAGAGTGCTTAGGCCTTCGTGGCAGGAATCTGCGCTTTGACATGGACTAATATATAAAAAGCCCGCACAACATTTATTGAAAATTCGTAAATGACATTTTAGCTCTTTCGAAAAGTCAATCGAATAACTACCGATACAGAGCTTCAAAAAGCGTATAGAGTTTAAGTAAGAAAATTTGTTTACCCAGCGAGAAAACAGTTTATGACTCACCTATTGTTAGGAGTTGCTTGGTATGATTTATTGCGTCCTTCAAGTCTCCATTCTGATAATACCAATTATCAAATGTTACTACTACTACTACTACTACTACTACTACTACTACTACTACTACTACTACTACTACTACTACTACTACTAC
>JAOBAT010056013.1:0-17383 GCA_026413305.1 Hydrozoanthus tunicans
CCCCTCGAAATCCTTCTTTTGTCCTACTTTTAAAAGAACTTCGGTCCTACTTTTCTCCTACTTTTTCTCCTGGGTGTGCTTGAAAGCCTGCATTCTAAAACCTTTGGAAACGTCAATAATTGTTGTTTCTCGTAATCGTCAGTTTGACAAAATTCCAGTCTTTAAACGTGATTTTTTTTTTTCATTTTAGTATCGCGAGAGGCAACAAATACAGGACATGATGGCAACTTTCCAAACCTGCAAGTCGTCATTTACGGCGAGCGGTAGGTTTTTCTTTTTGTTTGGGCGCTGATGTGCCACAGTGGTAGAGTTTGTCGAAGTCCTCAGTTCAACTACTTTCTGTAGCTGATTCTAAATCGTTCCTTTGTTGGTAGAATGAGAGGTTTTACGAGAGGGCGGTGACTCGTTACTGAGTATTAGCTCGAATTACATTTTCCTTACCGTGTGTGTTTCTTAGCTTGTGTTATAAAATAATTCAAATAGTACTCGCTCTCTGATTGGACAAGAAAACCATTTTACACGAGAGTGTGTTTTCTTCCTATTTTCTCTGGGAGTCCTCCGGCGTTTTATTTAGCTCATTTTCTTTTTGTTACTTAACTTAACACACAGAAAAGTTCGTTTCGAGTCCAGAGATTAAAGAAGAAATAGCTTGTTTTTTTTGGAGTTTGATTTTTCTAGTATTCCAGAAACGGCCGAAAAGCCAAATGGACAGCCACCACAAGCGCGTCGCTTTCCTTCGTTGCAAGAAGAGGCACTTGATGAAGTTAGTTGTTTTCCAAAAGAAATACAAAATGTTTTTCGTGTTTACATAAAATAATATAAACGCTTGGAAGAACACTCGATAACGCGGAAACCACGACGAGAATATCTTGTGTTTTACCAACCTCCCGCGTATCTACATCAGATTATGTATTTTATATTTTTCAATATTGAACAAATAAGTCAGCACTGTAAGCTTTTATTATGAACTCGCCGACCTCGTCTGCTGCAGTAGAGCTTAGAGACGGAGAGTTGCCTCGGAGGCCTGCCGGAAATCAAATACCATTAGTTGACGCGTTTTTCACCTCCGCGTTTATCTGTCGAGACCATGAACGGGGAAAATTTATTGGAGTATAATATGAAATGATTCAATCATATACCGTAATATTGAACGACACATCTTTGAGTTACGTTTAGGCTTTTTAAATTGAGTTTTCGCGCCCTTTTTCTTGAGTGTGGTCCGTCGTGGCAAAGCGCGCGTTGCGTAAGTAAGAAAATCGCGCCAAAAACGCCGTATTCGATCCAGTCTACTAACGGGAAAATTTCCGTCGTGAAGAAACTGCCGCTACCCTTCCACACGCCCCATCCATTCATTCCCCTCAAGCACAACCATTTTTTTTCTAAATCGATCTCCCAGCATCTTGGTTTTATCTTTTTCAGGATACACATCGTCTCCTTCGTCCAGTGGAAGTACATCCCTCTCCAGATGGGCGTCGTCTCCTGTTCGCAATCAACTCGGCTAACGACACACAACAGCTTCAAAATTTTAGACTTAAGCCTATAATTTGTTATTTTCGTTATTCAACTATCTTGTGATATCATGGTTGAAATAAGTCACCCTTTTAACAAAAGGTTGGTGGTGTATTATTATTGTGATATCAACAATATTCTAGTGGCTCGGTAAAAGGCTGGTGCCTAGTTGAGTCGCACAGCTCAATTTTCAATGAGCTTTTAGAACATTTTCAAAATTAATATATTTTAAACAGAAGTTTTAATGTATTCTAAAGAAAATTTAAGTGTATTCTATGCAAAAATTTTAATGTAGTCAAAAGACGAATTCTGAATTTACATTAGTGGAGTTACTGTGAAGTAACAGAAAAAGAAATTCAATTATATTTGTCTTATTTTTCCTAGCCATTATATATAGCTGTTAGTACTTCATTTATGTTTTTCTACAATAGCAAAGTTATTCGATGAAAATGAGCAATCAGTATTGGTCTTAAATGCTCACAAATTCCAGGAAAGGTGTTATTCAAAACTCTGTTTATTGCAACTACATTTTAAATTCAGTTTCTTCACACTGAAACTTGAGAGTAATTTACTTCAGTGTGAGACTAAGTTTGAGCATCCAGGCCATTAGCCTATCTTTGACAGGTTTTTATGGACCAGAATCTACAAAAATAATCAAATATCAAAATTTGTTGTATATTTACCCAATTTCTTTCAAACGTTTCATTTCCTATTCATTTTATAGTCTCCAAGATCTCCCTTTTTGTCCATAGGGCAATCTGAGAAAAGACTTTCTGTTGACAATCTAGCAGAAGCAACCAGTTTATCACTGTTAGGGCTTAATCTTGTAAACAACTATCAGCTGTAGGTGAAGTGGTATTCCACCAGTTTTTCACTGTTGAGATCTGATCTTGCAAACTGCCATCTTCTATAAAAGAGGATAGTTTTGTCAAAGATCTACAATAATAGTGAAACAACTTATCTACCTCTTCCTTAAACCGAAAGTTAAACAACTCCCCCCTTCCTCCCCACCCTGAATCTTAGTAACAGAAAGAGGTGAAAATCATGGAAAAAAGGATCACCATGTCAATTAAAGCATAACTCTCAAAAGTTTAAGCACATTCAAAAGTTCAGGTTCTTGGTGGAGATTGGATTTTGAGTGACATCTTGAGTAGTTCTAGTAAAGAATGTAGAGTTAAGTTAGAGCAAAGTTCTTAATACCAAACTCCATTTCTTTGATGTATCAGCTTGTGAAAGGAGGTCTACTGGGGTTCATGCCCCCAGACAAGAGAAAATGAGCCTGAGCATCTGGGGGCCTGAACCCCAGTGACAGGAAAGGCATCTGCATTCAAATGCTTTTTGCATGTCAAAGTGGGAGCAGGATGTAATTTTAAAAACAATATAGCATATGTTAAGCAAGACCACTGCAGAGTCAACAGGCCGAGCTTTGTAAAGTTCTTAGTTTTCCTTGATATGATTTTGCCCTTCAACTCTTTTTGTCACAAAAAAAACAATAACTATAACATTGATATTAAAATTAGCATAGATGTTCATAAAAAAATAACAAACCACATAGATTCGATTGCATTACAATAACCACTTTTGACTGCATGTGATAAAACTATTACTTTAAAAATTAATATTAATAATAATGTCGCTTCTTTTGGTTTCTCTACTAACTTTAACATTTCTGTCTGGAGCTGATTTGTTTTTCTTCATTGTGGAGTAAACATAAGCTAAATACTGTTGAGGAAACTATACACAAAAGTTCTTAAATGGTACTGAAGTGAAATCTTTGAACTAGTTTAAAATATCTAAAGTTTCAAAGTTTGACCTGTGTTGTTTCTGCTTAGACACTTGTTATGGGCTTTTAAAATAAATCTCGCAAAGAATTATTTTATGAAGCTTATTTTGGGTACTTAAATGACACATTTATCTATTCACAGTCTATTTGAAGTGTTGGAAAAGCAATCAGAGATATAAAAATACCAATGGCAAAATGGCTTTAGCAGCACTTTAAAACCAAACAATACTCACTTCGAGATAACTTAGTTAGTAACTTCATCTTGGTTTTTCTTCTCTTCTGTTTTGGAGTGGTACATCCCATTATTATCTCTAAGTACTTCTTCCCCAGGGATTTCACTGTCAGTGTTGTCCGTTAGGGGGCCAAGAAACTCGTCAAGCTGGTCCAAACCCAGTGCATCATCAAGTGAGATATCAGCCAATGAACGACCACTTTCCAGCAAAGCACTGATTGGTTCTGAAGGAGACAATATTATTTTTTCAATAAATTTACCGTAAAAAATCTGACACTCGACTTCATTGATAATTTTATCAACCTCTACTGGGTTTATTTTTCAGTATCTCACTTACAAACAAATGAGTTAAAAGTCAGATTTGATCAAACTGAATGACTGCTCCCTTTGTTCTGTGTACCCTGGCAGCATAACTGAGTGAAAGTAACTAAACTGATTGTTTGCTTCCCTGTCCTGTATCACCATAGTAACTAAACTGATGGTTGCTTGTTTTTTCCTGTGTAACCATAGTTACCAAACTGATTGATTGCTTCCCTGTCCTGTGTCATCATAGCAACTAAACTGAGGGGTTGCTCCCTTTTTCTGTGTAACCATAGTTACTAAACTAATTGATTGTTCCCTTTGTAACCATAGTAACTAAACTGATTGTTCTCTTTTCCCTGTGTAACAATAGGAACTAAACTGATTGCCTCCTTTGTCCTGTGTCACCATAGTAACTAAAATGACTGATTGCTTCCTTTGTCCTGTGTCACCATAGTAATTAAACTGACTGATTGCTCCCTTTGCCCTGGGTCACCATAGTAACTAAACTGATTGATTGCTCCTTTTGTCCTGTGTCACCACAGTAACTAAACTGATTGCTTCCTTTGTCCTGTATCACCATAGTAACTAAACTGACTTATTGCTCCCCTTGTCCAGGGTCACCATAGTAAACTAATTGATTGTTCCATTTTTTTCTGGGTTACCATAATAACTAAACTGATCGATTGTTCGCTTTGTCCAAGGTCACTATAGTAACTAAACTGATTGTTTTGTTCCCTTTGTCTGGGGTCACTGCATTCGCAAGTTTTAATTACAGAGTAATCATAGTTAATATTTTTTACACTACAATGATACTTTGCCTACTTTCAGTCTCCCCAAACTGTTCGTAGTATTTCATCTGCTGTATAAACGCATCATTGTACACATGTTGCTTCTCCACCGATGCTTGCCGCTCAAGATTTTCTTGCCTTTCTTGTCTGTGCTCCTTTTCTTGCTCAAAATCCTCTGCAATTTAATTCAGTGAAATCAGTAAAAAACAAAACTACCTGTAATTGTCTAATAGATTCTGACATAAGAATATGAAACTTAAACTGGCCTACCTTTCATCTTTTCCAGTTCATCCCTGCAAAATGTGAAAACATAGGAAGTTATTTTAAACTAATTCAGACTAATGCCAGACTTATTTACAGAAAACTTCATCTCGGCAGTTACAAAATTAGATTTAATATTATTTAAAGATCTCTAATTTGATAAAACATGTTAACATGGATTTAAAAGATATTAAAAAGTTGTAATAAAAAATTAATGTTAAAACATGAGTGTTTTGACATTTCACACCGGCCCAATCAGCAGTGAGACTATTTCAAGATATCCTTATGTTTTGCAAGATATTTTTTCTTGATTACTATGCAAGCTTTTGAGTAAAGAGACAGCCAACAAGGATTTTGTTAGTATGGGGCAAAATTGCCAACCACGGCTGACTGCAACTCACAAGATCTCCAAATTCACCTACGACACCACAGTAGGTCATACAAAAGAATAGCATGCATTACCCACTTAGTAAGAAATGATCCAACTATGAAGTTTACAATTTGGAGTACAATGAAGAATCCTTAGCTAGTTTAAAATCGTTTTTTTTTTTAAATAAAGAACAGGTTTTGCCAACTTTCATCATGGTCCTACAGTATGTTACTGCACAAAGCTATGGCACAAATTATAATCATAAGAGCACATTAACAGGAATGGTTCAGGGAGGAGACATTTGTCATAGTTGTGCATGCTAATTACAAAACAATTTAAAATTATGATCAAAGTTACTTGGACTTTCCCCAGAGGATTTGAGATATTTGGTTCTTAATTAAACATTATGAAATAGATGACGGCTGCAGATTAAGTTACCATAATGCCTAGCAAACCTTACATCACTGGAAGGTGCTAAGAGAAGGCAATGAGATGGTAAAACTCTTCTTTGTACTAATAACACTTTTTATGTCAAATTTGTGGTTAACAGATTCTCTCTTTGTGTTTCTATGGGCAGTTTTTGATGTTTAAAATGGGCTGGGAATAATGGGTAAGCGAACAAATGGCCATCTTTTGCATATTCACGGATTGAAGCTAAGTAAACAAGGAAATGTTAAACACTTCCATCAGTTTCCTCTCGCACAACCTGAAAGATCATTTCAACAAGAATGTTGTTTAAGGTTTACAGAAGATGGTCACCAAGTAACAACTGAACCTCGGTCCAGCTTTGTTACAGTAAGAAGGTCTTTGTGATGTGCAACAACACATTGCAGACCTGTTTTGAAAAACCAAGATCTATAACATTTATGAAGCTACATAATTTATAAAACCAAACACATACTCGTGTTTCTGCTGCTTCAACATCACATAAAGTCTTTGGGTGGCCATGCGCCGCTGCAAATCCAGTTTTTCACAAACTTCTTCCAAATCCAGCATTAGTTCTTCAATGACTTTCATCTGAATACCAATACCATCTGTTGTTTACAACATTAAACTGAATTATTACAGAATGAACCACCTAATTTTTTTCCAAATCGGAACTATACATGAGTTCACAAAATAAGATACAAAGAACAATCAATGCTTTCCAAAATCCTTAAACTATTAAACTAACTGTCACTCTCATCTCAGTATGCTATTTAGTTTTTAGGAAAAACATCTCCTTTGGTTCTTGACTGAGAAATGAATGATAAACAATCACTCAGAATTTACTTTTTCTTTTTTTAGTTAGCTACAGACTATAAAATACAGGCCAAATATGTTAGAGGTTGAAATCTTTTAACTGTGAAATCATAATTCAATTAACAATAGAATCAACGAGGCTGCTGTATCTTACTATTGACAAGACCTAAGCACCTACCTCCTCAAAGCTGCCTTGCAACTGGTTTAGAGTAGTTGTTTAAGTAAAACATAAGAAAAATGTATACCAAAGAAGTGGCCAATAAGTTGAAACTTGAGTTAATCTGAATGCATAAAGCATAATTATATTGTTTCTTCATGTATGGTAGATGAACCCAAACAAAATGCAAGAACTTAGTAATTATAAACCCAGAAATCACTTATCGAATAGAAACTACAATGAACTACATATTATTAACAATTTACTAATAGGAAAAATAAAATTATCATGATATTTTACATACCAATTTCAGTTTGTGCTGATTCAATATTTGCCATCATTTCTGGTATAAGAGCCAGTTCTCCATGGAATATTGTCATTGCGTTGAATGCTTCTGTGCTAGAGCCAAGCACTTTGTTCAAAGTCACATCTGCTATCTGAAAATTACAGGCTCTTTCAGCATTTTATTGTGAATCATTTGCCTAGACAATTTATCAACTGAACCCACAATCTGTATGTGCTAGTATACTGTACTTGGCATAGTTATTAAACATCCATTTCCCTCCAGCAATAAGTCTTGCACCCCTATTCCGTCATGGTTGTAATATTAATTTTATAGAAAACATTACCTCTGCTTGTGTGGCTGCCTCAACTGCTTCATTGTGCATTTTTACCCAGTCATGTTGATATCTGATGATTTAAATTTAAAAAATGAGCAACAGTTAAAATGTAAGATTTATAACAACATCACATTTAACTGTAAAATATAGCAGAACATTTTATTGAAAATACTACAAACTTAAGTCGAACTAATCTTGTAGGCAGGTCCACTTCAGAATCTAAAAGATAACCCACACCAATAGATTAACTGCACCTTCTCCAATACAAAGTAAAACTAATAGATAACCTGTGGGGTTTTGTCTGAAAAATAACTTATGGTAAATGTTTTTAAGAAATCTTGGCTTGGTCAAGATTCATTTGGTTAAGTAAATACTAAAATGATAATGCTGAAAACAATTAAGAACAAAAGTTGTATGTAATGTAAAGTTTTCTTTTTTTAAATTAAAGCTGAAAATTATTTGATTTTGTAGTCCCTTTAAATCTGAACTACTGTTCTTAACTCACTTGTTTAAGATCTCTGATCCAGCTTCCAAATCACAATTAAAACACTGGTCACAACTAAAATAAAAACATGAGAAGCTTCAAACTCAGGAACTATGTAAAAGGAATTAATTTAATAATTATTAATATAATTAAAACTAATAATTAATTCTAAATAATGTTTGTCATTATCTTATAGTCCTTAGAAGCTTTCTTGGGATGGCTTTCAAAATAATGCGAACACAAATTTAAAAGTGTTTCACTAACCATAAAATAGGCTGCATTTACCAGACATAGGCAAAGCAAATGGAAGATTTTAGACATAAGTACATATTAACCATTAACTATTCTTTATTCTCCATTACTATTAATTTTTGGCTTTTTGAAAATTTTTAATCTCGGTTGAAAAGCTTAATAATTTTTGAGGGCAAAAATAAAACTATTTTTATAGTGCTTTACAAATTTGGTGAAAGAATGCAGCCTGTACAAATCAAACCCAGGGCCTCACGCTTGGGGGTCACTGACTGACTGATCAAAGCACGCACTCATTTTAAATTCTTATAGTCTTACCTTTCTAAAATGTCATCAGTAATGAAAGTTGTTTTCCTGTAATAGGGAATAAAAAAGTCACAGCATTTCTTTATTTTTTTCATTACCTAAAAATTGAAAAGCCTAGTGCAAAAAAATACAAGTGACTTTGTATGAAATGCTAAATTCTCCCAATGGTTATGGAAAGATAAAATGGATAATGTAGGGAGAATTGAGAACTTATCAAAAGTTTTATCATTTTTGCACCAGTGTCTTCAATTGTGCTGACGCTAAGGGTTTTTTTGATAGTCATTAACCCTTCATCAGAGCAAACAAGAACGGCTAACACTTGAAATGTCAGCAACTTAAAACTTCCTATCAATGCTGCTTTCTGAGAATAAATAAAGGAACACCGGGGATGGGGTACTCCCCATATTTGGGTGGTAGACATGACCATCATATTTCTAAGGGTTTTAAATAGTCAGCAGTAGTAATTTTTAGGGGTTCTCAAAGGAAAACTTGTGTTAAACTAAGAGCCTGGTATTTTGAGGGTTGAAAAATGCAAAGCTATTAGATTACTTGCAGTTCCTTGTCTTAGCAAAGGTGCATACTGTACTGGTCAGATGCCAAGAGACAAAAATCCTATAGCAAATGCCCTGGTGCGCACACCTTTGCTGTATATCATGTTCGCCACGCGCAACAACAGCCTAGTCCTATCCCCAAGGCACATTTCATTTCAAAATACCAAACTGGTTTGAAAATTAAACCAAAGCACAATATAAACCACGACATATACATATGCATATGTCAGAGCTTTCAAGTCTCAGACATTAGTCTTGAGTCCCACACATTTCGATGTAAACTAATGCTCTCACACTCATACAAGTGTTTCTCACACATTAGCGCTCTTCTGAGAGGTAACTCTATTGTTTAGTGTCTTGTTCAATTTATTTGTTCATTTCTGACAACTTGAAAAGTTTCCAGATACATGTCCTCAGACTCCCCTAGATGATGTCCAAGCCTTGCTGATTGCCTGCTCAGCAAACTATCTCACTCTTAACTTTAGAAAACCACAAACATATGAGCTCTGATATATATATACATATATCTGTATCTTTCTTAGCTATAAATTTTAATTCAATATCATAAAAACTTTCATTATACCTTGTAATTTTCTTGTTAACAGACTTGGCTTTGTCTGCAATTGATTTCAATCTAAAAAAAGCCACAAGTTAAAATATGCATTATAAGCAAATAATAGATGACTGAACATATATAACCAACATGTCACTACCATGTAAGCAATATACTAATTTTTCAGATTTTGTTTCACAAATATCTTTGCAGCAAATAATTCTTAGCTATCTGATCACTTGTAAAACTGACTGATTTTGATAGTTTCTATTACGGAATGCCAAATCGTTTACCGACACAGTTTGGTAACCATAAATCATTTTTGTGTATAAATTTAACCATCTCAAAGAAACTGCATTTAAATAAAACTTTATTTTGAAAACAAATATATAAATATATTTTTGCCAATTTATATTGTAATTAATTTAAATGATTGTTTGTTACTGTAATACTTTACTGGACAATAATTAATAGTTAATAATGGACAATAATAACAAAATTACCAAATTATTTTTTAGTCCAAAAATAGCTTTACACCTTGCAGACACATGAAAGGCACCAAGTTCTTAGTAAAAGTTCTCCTATTTACAATTATAGCCAAACAAACTACAAAGCTAATAAAAGACGATAAAGGTGAAACTACGTTTTAATCGAATTGCGTTTTAACAACTCTAGTACAAAGTTTAAAACATTTAACCTTTATATTAGTTATAATAATTTTACTGAATTCAATTGGCTTATTTCTTGCAGTTTCACTCCTCTCTTAAACACTGAGAATCAAGTCGGTAGCTGTGCAATCATGTTGAGTTATATATATGATTCTTTACTTACCCCTGGCTAAAATCATGCTGAACAGTTTGAAAGCGCGATTTCCAGTTATGAAACATAATACATGCAGTGTATATTCCTTTTAAGGTAAATTCACGAGCACAGCATCGTAAAAATTCAAGAAATTCGGCCAACTTTCCTAAAAATTCACAGCAATGTGAAAAAAATAGCGTTAAAATTGCCGCTGTACAGTCGAACTCAAGATTCAAACCTTCCCATAACTCCAAGCGGGAGCACCAAGTCAAGATGGCGGTTGTTTTGTGAGGAAACATGGCTTTAGTTGCACTTTTGACAAGATTAGCAAAGTCGTGCATGATAAGTAGTTCTTCTAATTTTTCTTTTCATATTGCATCAAGTTGCTGATGTATTGTCGATGAAAATCGCGCTTTAGTAATATCGCGGAGGCGTTGGTCATCGAATTGTTCTCACGCACCGAGCCGAAAATCCGATCAAGCTGTATCCAAAACAAAAAGTTTTGACCGCCAGAAGAAAGTGAGGCGCTCGATTGGAAATAAGGCAACAATAATGGCGGAATTTAGCTCTGAGTCTTTGGTTATATCATTACTGGAGCAAATTCGGGCGCTGGAGGAAGAAAGAGACAAGGCGTTGAGATTAGCTGAGGAACTTAGTAAAAAGAAGCATTGTCCACACGGAAATAAAGATTGTAACATAAGTAGCGAAGATAAAATGACAAGAGTTGTCTCAGAGTTGCGGGGAATTCGGTTAACGGAAGAACAGAGACAGTATAATCTAAAGGAGTTATCAAACTGTTCTGATAATGACGAAATGTCGCCAGATGAAGGTACGAACCACAAGACCATGCTTGAGATGTGTAAAAAGTACTACGGTCAAATGGTTATTGATGTACAAAAAGACAAGAGTTTGTTGCAACAGAAGCTGGAAAAACAACAAGCTCAACTTGTAGAGAAAGATTTAAAAATTGCAGAACTTAAAATGAAATTGGAACATCTAAAGCAAAGCCAGAAATGAGAATTTAACAAAAGGAAACAAGTTGAATTTCTCTTTAGTAACAAACTAAAGAGTTTTTGAAGCTTCAGTTGAATTTTTTTAATTTTGGAGAAACTGTTGTTTAAAACAGATTTACTATGGATAGTTTCCCATTCCAAAACGTGTCTTGAGCTACTTTTTCTAGCACTAAGAAGCTCCGTAGAAAATAATATTTTATTTATTTAAAAGAAAATGGTCAAACAGACAAATTTGTGGAGTAAAAAATCTTTCAATTTTTGAAGGGGAAGTATCTGTCAATATGAGGCTTTTGCAGTGGGAGGTTATCAACCCTGACTCTGTTGAGTTTTTGTTCAGTAAAGATTGAAGGAACACAAATATAGGGTTCAAGCAAGTTACTTTGTGACTTGTAAGAAAAATACTTGAACTATAAATGGGGAAAACAAATTTCCACACTCACCCATACTTAATTATGCATACAGTAATGGCTGCCAAACTTCATGTTTTCATGCAGTGTATGGTTGCCAAACTCTACATTTTCATTTCGAGAATTAAAAGATATAATCCTTACCCAAACCCTAACCATTGCTCCTAAACCTAACAGCAATTTCGAGAATTTTTGGTTGCTCATAAAGCAAGGTTTTGGTCTCAAAACCAATAGCTTTGTATGCATAGAGGAGTATGGGTGAGTATGGACATTTAGCCCAAATGGGTCTTTGATCTTATTGCCTAATGTATTTAATACATAAAATAGTGTTTCTATGGTCTGGATAAGTGGTTTATAACATATTACTAACATAATTTCATAGTTGTTATTCCACAGAAATTTAAGCAACAAAGCACAAATGCCAAATTTATAGGTTTACAACCTGTTGGTGTACTACCAAAATGTGTAAATGTTTAAATTTTCATTCAATATGCTTGCACAAAACAGCCTAAAAATTGTTGTTATTCGACTGTTCAAATTCAAAGCTTTGTTTTCTACATTTCCAAGAATTATGATGAAAACTTAGAAGGTGCTAGACAAATCATTACACAAATCATTCTACATTCTATTTAAAACCTTTTCAGCCCCAAACCAGACAACTGATGTTTGTGAATTATTTTCCCAATCAGGATTCTTGCTTTAATTTGTAACCAGTTCGAGAGAATTTCACTTTTCATCTTCAACACACTGTAGTTTCTCTTGTTTGATCAATCTCATTACAAAATGATTTTTTTGCATGTTTTATGTAAGGAGAAATAATAGGTTAATCATAAAGTGGCTGGGACTGAAAAGGTTAAATCCGTTAGTTGTTTTGTAGATTAATGCTTTATGTAGGCAAGATTGTAGTTACCTCCTCATTGGGTATAAAATATTTTTTTCAAGTTGTACTTGCCAGCATACATTGGTTTATAAAGGCTTTTTTAGACCAAAGACGTATATTCCTGTGCAAAAACACCTTAGGTTTGTCACCTGCAATTCCAGTAAAAAAGTACAATATCTTGAAAAACTTGGGTACATCACGGTAGGGACAAACAATTGAATTTCAGTTGACATTTTATATTCAAGTGTAAAACAATTTTTAAATTGATCTCCGAGATGTTGTGGCTTTAAAAAAAAGAAAGTTATATGTTCCCAATTCTTTTCAGATAAAAAGATCTGTAATTTGAAAGTTTTTGTTTTTTCAATTTTGATTTGGCTTTTATTAAATTCAAAAAGGTAGCCATGCTTCTCATGTCTTGACCTTGACCCCTAACCCCACACGGACACCCCCTCTGATACCCTGGAACAGCCATTGCTTGTCTTTATCATGACCCTTAACCCCATTCAAGGCCATTGCCAACTTTACAGATACAGACAATGGTTCTCATATCTTGCCTTGACCCCCAACCCCAAACACTGTCTCTGATATCCTGACAGGCAATGCTGTTCATCTCTTGACCTTGACCCCTAACCCCACAAACTTTGCCTGCATTACCTTGACATAGACCGTGCTTCTAAGTCTTGACCTTGACCCCTAACCCCATAGACATTGTTTCTGATACCCTGACGCAAATGCAGCTTCTCATGTCTTGACCACAACCTCTAGCCTCTGGTATAAATACAGACGCTACTTCACATGTATTGACCATGACCCCCAACTCTAAACAGACATTATCTCTGATATCCTGACAGGCACTGCTTCTCATCTCTTGACCTTGTCCCCTAACCCAATATGATACCCTGACAGGCACACAGACATTGCATTTGATACCTGTGAAATAGACACTGCTTCTCGTGTCTTGAACATGTCCTACAAAGACATTGCCTAATACCAGACGTTGACATTTAAATTAGTTTTAAAATCAACACGACGTATACGCTTATTTTGATGTCTTTTAATTTTGCGTCTTTAAATGTTCTCAATGAATATCTTTATTTTCTTTTATTGATCACATTTGATTTACATGTACCCAGCCACATATCATTTGACTTTCCTTTCCCAAAAATTAAAAGTGCGAACTGGTCACGTTTGGATCTGGTGTAGAAATGTTTCAGTTCTTGTTATTATTTAGTCGACCGTTATTTGATTGGTGGTGGAGACAAGGTTTCTTTGTTTAAGGTCCCGAAGGTGTTTAGATTTGGAAAGGGACGTAAATATTGCGTCATCTGAAGTCCGCCTATAAGGGAGGAGTGATGTAGCATTGAAGCCACGGCTCGTTTGCCGTTTTTCTTATATAGATTCGCTTCACCATTTAATATTATCCAAGCTGGTTTATTACTGCTCTTCATCTTCCCATTCGTTTCCTTGTTCATCGTTTTCCCGTTCTTCATCGGGTGTCCCTCGAAAGCTTAAAGTGTTCAAGAGCTCGCGCATCGCACCCATTAGATTCTCCACTCCTCGCGCGATCTCCGTCTCCCGCAGGGGTCTTGGACCGCCCTCGGCTCCAACTTCATTCAACTCCTCCTCCAATCTTGCCTGCGCTTGATCTAGTTGATCATTGGTGGCCTGAGAACGAACAGAGAAAAAACGACTTTATTTTAGCATAGTTAATAGAGGAGGTAGGTTCAACATCAAAACTCAAACAATAGGCCGGCTCTTTGAAGTTTACCGGCTTTCATAACCATTCCCCCTCTATTAACTATGATTTTAGTAAGTTAAATGTAAGCAAAAAGAAGGAAACTCGTTCTCCGGAAGCCTCACCATGGGCACAGAAGACGTGATCGTCACTCTCAACTTTTAAAGACACCTTTCAAGAGGATTGTAGGGGCGGAATCCCCAACTGAACTAAGTTTCTGCATGAAAAACAGAGGGGATTGGAGATCCAGGCGTGAAGCTCGGCTGTGGCCGGCCGTCATGATCGATTGATAAAAGAAGGAAGCAAATTTTTTCTCAAGTCTGAAGAGATGGCTAATGTTACTGTCTACTTAAACGATTACATAACTAATAAGGAATGCAAATCGAAAACTTTATATTTTCAAGATTGCTTTCATGCAAAGTTTGTCCAACAACTCGCCAGCCACTCTTTTTCTGCTGAGATAAATAGACCTTAAAAGACTTTTTTATCCCGAATTTTTTGTCAAGTACATCTAGCTGAGCATTGTATAGGCGGACTTCATTGCTTACATAATAAAATAACAAATCCACATTCGAACAAAATAAATCAAACTTCAACATTGAGACAAAATGAGTCCAAAATTCGATAGAGTGTAGCGCAGTTAGTAATCATTCAAAGTTTTGATTTGATGCATTGGATACTTTCGGAGAAAAAAGTCTTTTAAAACTCCAAAATTTACAGCAACTGTTTGGAGCTGAGGCGTCTCTTGCCACCAAGCCATACAATCTTTGTAATTTTACAACTTTGGAAGCCTCGTTTCTCTCAATGTATTCTATGTATCGAGCTCAAACTTTCAATGATCGCATGCTCTTTAAGATACTCTATCGAAGTTTGGATTCATTTTGTCTCAGTATTGAAGTTTGATTAATGTTAATGAAGCAAATGTATGCATTGACGTCATACTTAAATCCGCCTATACAGCAAGCTTATCCAGCCACAAATACCGAGTTAATTTACCTGAGCATTATACGACGGCAGCAGCGACCTGAAAAACAGTGAGAGCGGGTTTTGATCTTCACCCGCGGTTCGCCTGTCGGAATAGAAACACAGAACTTCATGAGCAAAAAACACATTTATACTTTCGACTTCAAAATTACTGCTGATAAGGACTGTAGACTCAACCTAGACAGAGTTAACCTTGTTCATAGTCAAGTAGTACTGTGTAGTTTCATCTATCCAGGAGTTAGATAATGAAATAGTCCTGAACTTAAACACAATGGAAAAATTCTGAGAAAGTTTTTATAAGCTTTCGAACTCTGCTGAGTCCTTGATCACATGTCTGGTCGTGACGTCAACGTTTTTGTTCATAGTCTGTTAGACTATTGACTTCCTGTTCAAAACTTGAAACTTGTTTAAAACGTACACAATGACTTTAGGCTCAAGAGCACATCTTGTTTTCATTACAAACTTTGTATTCAAATTACAACTGATAAAAAGGCTAAAGATTCGTCTTAAACTAGATTGGCTTACATTACACGATTAATTCACAAATAATTGTTGTGAATGTTTAAATTTTAAAGTTGTTTCATTGTTTGTAAAATACCCATTCAAATACCTTGGTCGCTCGGGACGCGTGTATCCACACACGGAGTCCTGAGGCGGCAAGGGGTCATGGGACATCACAGGCATATTGGCCAGATCCTAGACAGTAAAAAGGAAATGTTCTTTATTTCATGCCTGCTCTTTCAAAAACTCATGGTTCGTACTGACGATTAAAACAAAACTCCAGGAGTTTTTCAGGGTAGAGAAGCAACTTTTCCACGACCCGACCCCTATTTCTCTATTGGCGAAAAACAAAGCAACATCAAGCATAACTTTTCCACAACAGCAAGGACTGATATGTTAACCAATTATCTCTCTCTGAAACATTTACATGTGGCATGAAAACATTTATATACATAAAAACTGACTTAAATGCCAAGAAAAACCCTCAAATTTAGTCAAAATGCAAAACGTACAATTTCGAACACTGTGCATTGGTATGTTTCGGTTTGTTTGCTATGCAAAAATAGCGGCGATATAAACATTCTTCTGTCTGGTGCAACAAGTCTCGTTTTACGTAACACATTCTTTTAGAAGTTTAACTCGAGAACGAGTCTAGTTGCGCTAATTTGAATGTAGACAGAAGAATCTTTTAATTTCCGCAATTCATGCATAGGGTGTATAGAGTTAAAATATTTTCCACAAAATTCCAGGAGTATTCTTAGGACTTAGGGTATTTGAAACTTTTTCCTGTAGCTCTCCAGGGCCCTAGAAGAAAATTTTAAAATTCCAGGAGTGTTGCAAACCATGGAAAAGCTAGAAAGGTTACTGAAGATCGATTTCTTACGATGTAAGTAGAGTAGCATAGCGGAGTATGGGCAGCATAGCGGAACTCAAGATTGCCGACTTTATGAATTTTGGAATCAAGATTGCTGACTTTGTGAATTTTGAGCGAGAAATAAATATGAATGGTTTTAGGATGGCGAGGATGAGACTATTAGCCCTAAGTAGCTCATGGAAGGATTACACTCCGAAATGTCAGTATTTTTTGACTGCGAAATCAGTGCACCAACCAACGTCGGCATCACCATTGTCTGCAGGTTTAAGTATTGAGTAAGAACTAGGGAGGTCAACGGCAGTGGAATGCAGAAAGGTACTAATTGCTATACTGTTAAACCGTTGATCTGATTGGCTAACCAGTGAAAATTAACTACATCTTCATAAGTAAGCAAGTGTATTTTTTGTTTTTAAGTTTAAGAACAATTCCTTGCGGGGAACGTTGAGAATTATTTCTTAAGTTAAAAACATTGCTTGAAAATGAAGTTTCATTGCATATTACTGTAAAACTATATTGTACACTGATTGATGTACTCTCGGTATGAAGATGAAAACATTTGGGTGTGCAAAAAGGGAAATGCCGCAGAACAACGAACGGGAGGTTACCTAGTGCTTACTCAGACTACTACTTATACCAATTGCAGTTTCGAAGGTTACAAAGAGCTGACAGATCATTCCTCTATGGAACGGTTGAAAGAAGATTGCAAACGACCGACAGATCATTCCTCTGTGGAACGATGGCATGAAGGTTACAAATGACCGACAGATCATTCCTCTGTGG
>JAOBAT010056013.1:17483-27573 GCA_026413305.1 Hydrozoanthus tunicans
CTGTGGAACGATGGCATGAAGGTTACAAATGACCGACAGATCATTCCTCTGTGGAACGATTGCATGAAGGTTACAAATGACCGACATACCATTCATCTGTGGAACGATTGCATGAAGGTTACAAAGGGCCGACATACCATTCATCTGTGGAACGATTGTAAGACGGTTAAAAAGGGCTGACAGATCATTCCTCTGTGGAACGATTGCATAAAGGTTACAAACGACCGACAGATCATTCCTCCGTGGAGCGATTGCATGAAAGTTACTAAGAGCTGACGAAGAAACTGATACTTACCATTGGAAGAGAAGCCGATGAGTCTGCCACATCTGCTTTGTAAAAAGGAATTAGAAGGGATTAGGGACAAGGAATTAGAGCTTAATTTACTGACTAACTCAGTGCGCAGAATTTTTAACTAAAAGTCTCTTTAATTCGAGATTATTTTAGTTTCATAAGTTAGCAGAACGAGACTCAAATTTTGACGTTTCGGCATCTTCTCGATGCCATTATCAAAACCTTACTGATTAGTATTTTAGTTTCGGCTAAGAACGAGAGATCTGAAGATGGACAGGCTAATGGAACTGGATAAAAAATTATATCCGGTGCATGAGGTGTTACAGATCTTACCTGACATAACAATGTGTCTGTAGATGTTTCTAGGCGTTCCTTGATATCGCAGACGACGTCTATCAAGATGCAAGAAAGTAGATAATTACAGACAGGCAATAATTCATAAAACAAATCATGTAACCATCGCTGTGATTTTGATTACAGTCATTCTATTAACTCTCTTTATTACAACCATTAACACTGAGAGGCAGAGTCTTTGCTAAAAATACCACGCTACACGACGAGTGCAAAATGAACAAAGCAGAAAACCACTTTGGGCTGTAGCGTCACCAGGGGCGTGAAGAAACCATTTTTTTGAGTCCGAATCAGTCATCAATATCTTTTATAGCTAACAATTATTTGGTAATTGGATGTGGTACACAATCCTAAGCCTCAAAGTCGTGCTTCTTCTACTGTTGCGTATACCAAGTGTGTTAAAAATGTGTAATTATGAACACGTCTACACCAGTGAAAAGCTAGCGGCCCAATGTAGGTTGTAACGTGCCTTTGATATTACAAGTAATAACACACAGATAACTACCAACAGATACAAAGTTTATCAATGTAATTGTAAACTAGATTTAAAATCCAAGGCCTGAGTCATACTTTTTGCTTGCTTCTTCAACAGCAGGATCTTTTGAATCCACCCTTTCAAGAACTTTCAACACGTTACTAGTCAGCCAGTCAATAACCTGAGGTAGAGAACCACAGCTTTCATTAATACGATTGGGTAACTTTGTGTGCTTACTCATTGAGGAGGGCCAAAGCAGGTGGGATGTTGTGAGCTTGAAGCTTCTCAAACTGTGATTTTTACAACACAAGCAAACTCGCATAACGCGGACAGGTACTGTTTCAAAATCAGACTGTTCAGCATTTTCTGGAGAAGTATGCCCCGAATTCCCCTCCCAAACTTGCATCCTAGGCTACCATGGTGTTACTTTTCCTAAAGGCAGTATGCAATGCCAACTTGCTCAGAACGCACTGTCTCTACTTTGATTAAACATCCATCATTGAAAACTAATATATATTTATATGTTAAACTTATTTGCCTATATAATGAAAACCGAGATCCATCGTGGATGGAATGGTACTTATAAACGAAAAAAACTCGAATCTGTTAACAAAAACTCTTCACTTAACCTCTAGGGACTTTGAACTGTTTTTTTGAACATTGATTACAAATATTCTTGTTATCTGTTAAATGCTTTATTTTTTTTTTGACCTTTTGATGGTGTCATGAGGACACCGAAACGTTATCTGATATTTTTCTACCCATTATTTTTATTATCAAATCTGTGATTTAATATAAAGATTAATATAAGGTACTTAAGCTCTCAGGAAAATTATGCGACTGTCTCGCGATTCGAGTCTTGTTGGACTACTGCATGTTGTCAGCCTTCAAAGGCGATCAAAGAGCATCGCTGAGTTCTGATCGTACCGACCCGACAGTCACCTAAAACATATTTTTAAGTCGACATGTCGCCGGATGAAGGCTACAAACGAGAGCGAAACCAAAAGCAAAATCGATGTTTCACCACAGACATTTATTGTCTTCATACACTCACATTCACTTATTCTTTCTAAAACTTAGTTTACGGTTTGTATTTGCGACGCGAGTAACTCGACGCAAACTATGCAGCCTCTGAGAACTTACGATTTCACTTTAAATGGCTAATAACCTTTTTCTTTTGACAATAATTGCGCAAACTTCCAGTGTTTTAAAAAAAAATGGATAACTAAAAAAAATGGATTTTAGTTGAAGATTCTTGAAAAGTGTACAGATCTATTGTACACCTTACCTCGGGTTCTTTCCACACTGAGTTCGTTCTGCCGACATACAAGGAAACCAGTTGCTTCAGGGCCAAAGGTTCACTGTGGTAAAACAAAAGTTGTGGCCAAAATAACTAAACTGGATCCACTGTCTCGGATAAAGCAAACACAAGTGAACACTATGATGTTAGTTTAGCGTCGTCAACCTTGATATGCTGTGTAAATGATAACTGACTTGAGTTGGTTCTGTATTTGCATTGTTTACCTGATAGTAGTTGGGTAGTGAAGAAAATACGGACGGTTATACTGTTTACCTGATGGTAGCTTGGGTAGTAAAAAAAATACGGTGAGTTAAACTGTTTACCTGATGGTAGCTTGGGTAGTGAAGAAGATATGGTTGCTAATAGAGGCAGCTAATGCAACACCACACTTGTCCATCAGGGCTATTAGTACCTACAACAGATAACATTAGCTTATGAAGAAAACATTTTACAGAGTCTATTCAAAAAGAAGTAAAATATATGTATTCTTGCATTCCCATTCAAAACTGCAACTTGTTGTTTAAAGGGCTTAAGTATAATACTTAAACTGATGACCTCAGTGGTGATGAGTGACAGAAGGGGTGAAAACTATGGTGCTAGTGATAAGGATCATGATAGAACAGAAAAAGATTATGGTGCTAGTGGTAGTATTGGTGATGGTAATGTTGATAATCATGGTGATGGTGGTAGTATTGGTGATGAGATACTTTAGGTGCAAACGGTAAATGGCGAAGACAGCCATGATGGTAGGGTTGATAATCAGGTGCTGGAGGTAAGGATTATGATGGTTGAGGTGATTGGTGATAATGGTATCAATGGTAATGTTGGTGGTGAAAACAAAAGTGTTAATGATAATGGAGGTGATTATCATGGTGCCAGTGGTAATGATGATTTTGAAGGTGGTAACAATGATGATGATGATGATGATGATGATGATGGAGGTGATAACCATTGCACCAATGGTAATAATAATTTTGGTGATGGTAACAATGATGATGACGATGATGATGTATGTGATAATCATGGTGTCAGTGGTAACAATGATTTTGGTGGTGGTAAAATGATGATGATGATGTAGGTGATCATCGTATTGCTAGTGGTAACAATGGTGATGGTAATAACGATGACGGTGATGAGGTAATGAGATTGGTACTAACGGTAACGGGTGATGATTATCTTGACGGTAGGATGAAAAAACTGATGATGATACTGGGGCCATGCAGTGGTGACAGTAGTGATGACGGATGTGGTTAATAATGATCGTGGTAAAGATCATTATGGGGGTTAAAGTTGACGCTAACCATAAAAGAAGGGGTTGGTGATAGTAACAGTGATGGTAGCGACGTATAGGTAACCATGGATACAATCGTGGTGATGGGTGCGAGAATGAAATGGAAATTCGTTTTACTTACCGATGGAAACATAATTAACGCTTTTTGAATCTAAAAGAAAATAAGCAAACAAGTAGTAAAACTATATAGAATAAACGTTAATCAAAGGTGATGTTTTTTTCAGTTGTAGACTTGAAATATCACATCAACCACAAAACGAATTAATCAACTCAAACATATGTCTTAAAGAAAGATCAAAACACATCATATGTACAACTTGGCAAGTGCATTCAAAACGATTGCAAAAGAAACAAGCACATCAGTTTTCATCATAAGCAAACACGGAAGACCAAAACAACATCAATCATAACTGAAACCTTCCCATGATTAACTCTTACATTCTCATTAAATACAGGCTGAAAATCTGGAAATCTTAAACCAACATCAAATCAGTGACTGTTGTATTGGTATTAATCAAGAACACCATCGATCATAGCTAGTGGAAGGCAAGGATAACCTTACTGGCATTTATTAAGTTACGATGTGGGAAAACTAAGATTTTTGGAAACAAAAGATTCATTTTTTACAAGCCTGCTTCGTTTCACAGAGCTCCAAATCTGACGGCTACAAGTTTTGAAATTGCAGGGCTCGAACTTAACTTTTTAGTCCACAAACAAAGTTTTGATTTGAGATTCTTCTAGAAAACTTTACTTTACTAAAACTTTACGTTGCAGCCATTATTTTTCCTTTTATGGACTAAACCAAGATTTAGCGATTTGAAAACTAAAAAGCGTAACATTCCATTAATTTCTTAATGCTCCCACAGCTTTAAAACTTGTTCAATTTAATTCTACTGGTGAAACACTCGCAATGCTTGCTAGAAGATATTCTACAGAATCGCAACTTCCAAAAACCACTCGCACTTCGCATGTTTGTGAGTGTTAATTTTGAGCCCTGAAATGTATTTTTGTCTTTAAATCGTCTCACCATTTCATCTGCTTTATCAGTGCTGGCCTTTTTGCTTCTGCCAAAATGGAAATATGCTAAGGCAACAGAGAAGGCAAAATTCGGCAATTGCGACAAGTTTCGATGACCCTGTTAGAATGAAGACAATAATTCAAATTCAGAGCTTATGAAAATTGATGATGAACATGAAATCCCTGCCAGCGTTAAACAAGATTGGCTAAAATCTGATTCTGAAATCATAAAGAAAATAATCTCAGTAAATAATTTGTATAATTAAAATTATCGTTTTATTGGTTCATTAATTACTTGATGTCTTGTTGTTAGCAGCATCAAGAGAACTTCTGTTCTTAAGCGAGCCTAAGACCAGCCTGAAACTCTCATAAACTACTAGTTCCATATTTCTTGATTGAACTAATAATTTCATTACACAGCTAGAGATAAAGAAGTCTACACATTTCAAACATGTATTTTTGTGCTGACATTACTGTTAGACCAAACAAGTAATTTTGTATTTACAATGTAGGGAGCTTTATTTCGATAAAGTTTCTTGGAAAGAAATTGTTCACCTCATCCATCTCGTTGTTTATGAACATGAAATCGTTGTCTCAGTAAAGGTCTTGCAACCTACATCAAACCCCTGGGCAAGTTAAGACCCTTGAAATAGGGTCAACTTCAATGTTATTATATTGTGTTGACTGTTATTTGTTTGCTAGTTTGAAAGAAGTTTGAAGATTCCTTTGTTTAAGATCCCGAAGGTGTTTAGTTTTGAAAAGGTTTTTTGTAAACATTACATCATCTGAAATCCGCCTATGCCTACCTCCCATTCTTCGTAAAGCCGGATGAGGTAGCTGTATTGGTCAGACCTCAAAGCATAAAAATCTATCATAAGAAGAACTCCCAGTGGATCTGAGTCAGGATCAAGGCTGAAAGTAAAGTTGGACCATTAGTTCTTTAGTTGATGAAAGTCATGCCTTTTTCTCACAAGTCCAGAAAGAAAGCAAAATCATAAACAGTAGAAAGGCTGAGGCCGAGTTACTCGTTGGATAGATGAAATAAACCAACCATAATCATAGCAGAACTTGTAGGTCCAATTCAAATTTAGTTCGGTTTGTTAATTAAAAGAAATGTTTCTTCATGACTTTTAAATCGGTTATTATACGAGTGCCACTTTTGATATTAAAAAAAGAAAGCACAAGGTCATAGCATCTGCAATAAAAGTAAAATTAATGTTGCAGGGAGTTGAAAGGTTTCAAGAGAGTTTATTACTGATTGTTCAATACAACTGTTTTCTTTAAAATTTGTGGTCACCAAAAACTAGGAAAACAATTTTTTGAGTCTGTTTATTGTAGTGAACTACACTTGTCTTGTGACGTCACAAGACAAACTTTGATGCAGCCTAGATTCTCTTTGCGAGTAAACCACCCAAAACACGTAGAACCAATGAAGAGAAAAGCTGATTATAGCTGATTATGGAATAAGTTTAAGTGTAAATGGGAAAGATCAACCAGATATTGACCTCATCATACATACCCCAGAAGAAGCTTACAGTATTCCAACGCCGTCCTGTTACAACCTAAAACATTTCAAAACTATTTTTAGTAGCTTTAAGTTAGGAATAACAACTGATGTGACTTCCAAGAAATGTTATAGCCATTATGATTTGCTTACAAAACTCCCTGTAACTCATTCCTCTGGGGACAGAACTTACAGATACAATAGATGGATTTACTGAAAGCACTCACAGGGATTGATACAAGCTTCGATGTTGTATTTTATGTGCAGATATTAGAGACCTTAAGCACAAGTCGTCCGTGTTTCCACGGAGGCCAACCGGAAATCAAACATCGGTAGTTGACGCGTACTTGTACACGTCATGCGACCGCGGTGATTGTTACGGAGGTGAAAAACGTCTTGGCTGCCTCCGTGACGATCACAATGGCCACATGACGTGTGCAAATACGTGTCAACCACCGATATTTGAATTCCGGCTGGCCTCCGTGGAAACACGGACGGCTTGTGCTTAAGGTCTCTATCGTGTCGCTTACCCCTTTGTCCTATGAACACTAGATGTCGAAAAATTGCAATAAAGAAAGACCTGCAAAAATAAAAAAAACGGCATTTAACTTGTTAGGTGTCACCTGATATAAGTTCTCTAGTAACTAATCAGTTATAAGGACTTCTTTTTTCGGTTGACTCCAGTAGTTTCTACTATTAAACTATAGTAGCTACATTTCAGGTGTCATACCCGAGTTCTACTATTAACTTACAGTAGTTGTATTTCAAGTGTCAGATTGTGTTTCAGGTGTCACATCTACTGTATTTCAGATGTCATACCTATTGCTTTTCAGGTGTCATCCCTATGGTCTGGTGTCATTCCTATTGTATCTCAGGTGTCATACTTTTTGTCAGGTGTCATATCTATTGTCCGGTATCATACCCATTGTATTTTAGGTGTCAAACCTATTGTACTTCAGGTGTCTTACCTATTTTCCGCCCGCCTGTACTCCAAACGTGAGGTTCCTTGAGTTAGGCTAAACAGTGTGTGAAAGCTGCACTCACAGCAGTACAACGCTCTCTCTACAAAATGAAAAAAGGCAATTTAAGTTCTCAGGTTGTAATCAATCTTAACTCATAACCACTTACTAGAAAAATTAGAGAGACTCCTCAAATGTAGCTGGTCGGAGCATAATCTTCAAAGGAATGTTTTGGGGAAATTTTGAAAGAAAAGGTGGATCCAAAAAAATCTTCCATGGTGGGAGTGTGGATGCTTTCTTGAGCCACACATTCAAAACACATCCTACCATGATCTCCCGGTTATCCCTTAACCTTGCACACTATTACCCAAAAGCTAACTAAAACGCCATACCAATTAGTTCAGCTGCCATTTGATAATCCTCTCCCATCTTACAGATTTCACTCAGCTGCAGGAGGGCATCGATGTGGTATGGGTGTACATGTAAAACTGCCTTAAAAATGTAAAACACATCTCTTTTCAATCAAGTGAATGGTCACGATGTACTGTAAGTTAAAATTGTAAATATAAACAAAGAACAAACATGACATTTGTAATACATGTCTAACAAAACACCATGTGACAATAACTAGTCGATACAAGGAGAGGAAGGCATTAATGCACTTACTTAAGAAGGACAAGGCAAAACAACTAAAAAAATTAGCCATTCAAAACGGCATACTTTACGTATATAAACATTTCATCAAGTGAAATTTGATTTAACTCTGTCAATAATTATAATTATGTAATATCTCTATGTAGTCTATCTTACTTTGGAGTGATGATATTCGAAACACAATGGATGTAGGATGTCTTCAGTTCTGCACTTAGAATATGATTTTATAACTGAAAGGACTGCGACTTTCATCATCATTCCAGTGGTTTTCAATCTGACCACGTTACATTCTAAAGTGAGATCATTTGTATTTTAAAGTTGGACAGGAACAACTGGAATACTGGAGGTGAAATGGTCTAGACCTGGAGCGTGATGATCTAGACCTGGGTTGAAATGATCTAGACATGGGGTGAGATGATCTAGACATGGGGTGAGGTGATCTAGACCTGGGATGAGATGATCTAGACCTGGGGTTAGATGATCTAGACCTGAAGTGAGATTATCTAGACCTGGAGTGTGATGATCTAGACCAGGAATGTGGTGACCTAGACCAGGGCTAAGATGTTCTAGACTTAGGGTGAGATGATATGGACCTGGAGTGAGATGATCTAGACTTTGGGTGAAATGACTTGGATAAAACAGCCACAGGGCATGATACCTTGTTAACCTGACGTGATGGCAAGATACCTTGTAACCCTGATGATGATGGCAAGATACCATACAATCCTGATGGTGTAGCAAGATACCTTGCAACTCTGATGATGACGACAAGATACCTTGTAACCCTGATGATGGCAAATACCTTGTAGCCCTAAACATGATTACAAGATACCTTGTAACCCTGATGATGATGGCAAGTTCCTTGTAACCCTGATGATGATTGCAAGATACTCCGTAACCCCTGACGATGTTGGCAAATACCTTGTAACCCTGATGATGATTACAAGTTACCTTGTAACCCTGATGATGATGGCAAGTACCTTGTAACCCTGATGATGATTGCAAGATAACTTGTAACCCTGATGTTGATGGCAAGAGACCTTGCAACCCTTAAATGATTAACATTAATTGAAAATGTCAAAGGCTTAGGACCTTGAGCTCATCTCAGCTCAAGCGTCAGAAAGAAGCTCTGTTGATTTGATGCTTACCGAGATATTGTTGGGGTCTAGGCTTTCAACAGCATCTAGAAACTGAAACTGAACCTTCTGATAGTTGGTTGAGTGTTCAAACACAAAATAGTTGTACCTAGTATGAACAACAAACAAACATTAAAATGATAAACTTTACATATTTGGCGAATTAAAGAGACCATTTTGAGATAGGATCAAGGAACACAATAAAGACATCTGATAGGCAAAGTCCAAAACCTTTGAGAACATTGGCTGAGCATGCAGTCAAAACTGGTCATTTCTCAGACTGGCAAGGAATCAAATGCATTAACCGTGATTTAATAATGGTATATACGCTGAGTCAAAGAGGCCTTTCAGATCAGGCCAAACCTCACAACATTAACAAAGACAGCCATATGGAGATTCCTGAAACATGGGTGCAGACAATTTGAAAACACAACGGCAGATGACTTTGACCGGCTAACCAGTCACAGCAAGAAGGTCGTCCACATGATCTGCTGATGATCATAAAGACAAGCCATTGCCTGATGAAGACTAGCAGTAGCCGTAGAAACATCACACTCATTTAGTAATGAACAAAATTGCCAGTCAATCAAACACAAGTTGGGAGACTTCAGAGTACCTGCTACCAAATACAAGGAAGAAACAACATGTCAAAAAGGCAAAACGAAAAAAAGGCAAAGAAACTAATACAACATAATAATAGATGGAATAATTTAACTTATTTCTTGAATCAAAAACATAACTTAGCTCTACACTTACCATTAATGTCAAGGCTTAATACCTATCCCTTTTTGTTTTTTATTTGTTTCCTTATAATTTTGTATTGATTTGTAACCCAACTGAAAATGTAATTTGTAACTTGAACTTTGTAACCTGTATCGTGTATTTGCAATAGTGTTACTGACTTTGTTAAAATAAAATTGAATTTAAAAGAAACTTGTCATTGCGAAGTGTTGTATCAGTTTACCCTTTCTTGTTCTCCAGCAGTTTCATTGTGACCCCTGTGAACACAATACATAATACATTACATAAATCATATGCAACCTCTGCCTTAAAGAAAAATTCTTAATTATCTGCCGACCTGACTTGTCATCACTCAATAAACGTAACGAAC
>JAOBAT010056024.1:0-27569 GCA_026413305.1 Hydrozoanthus tunicans
GGTATGACCGTCGTATTTTTAGGGGTTAAAATTGCCAGTCCGGTATTTTTTAGGGGTTGTAAAAAGAAATCCGGTGTTAAACTGAGAGCCTGGTATTTCTTAGGGTTTAAAATCGCCAAGCTATTGGACTGCTTGTAGTCTCGTGTTTTAGCAAACGTGCGTACTGACAAGAATTTTAAAAAGACGTTCTTTGGCGAACGTTTTACTACGCGCGCACCTTTATTAACTGCATATCACGTTCAGCACAACACGAAGGGAATTAGCGCCGACCCGCTAGCTACCCAGGGAAAAATTTCAGCTTTTAATTTGTATTCTTAGGGTAATTTTAAAACCGAGAAGTATTTTTTATGGTAGAAAATTTTGACCCCTTGGTATTTTTTAGATATTTTGGGGACTTTTCCGACGGTCATCCCTACCCTTTTGACCCCCCTCCCCCTCCCCGGGAGTTTCATTCACAAGAAAAAAGCTTAAAGAACGCCTTTCTAAATGTCTTGTTCATCGTGGCATATATCAAAGGATTCACGGTGCTGCTCAAGTACACAGGAAACGTGTAAACAAAGTTACTGTAAAGACTATTTAACTTTCCGTTCTTGCCGAACGCCCCGAACACGTAGAGTAATCCATAGACCATCGCAGGAAGCCAACACAGGTAAAATGCAAGAACTGTGGCTGCCAGAAGTTTTGTCATCTTGATTTCTTTAATACTTCTTTGGCCAATCCACTTGGAGGGAGTGTCTCCCTTGTTCCTAGGACCTTTAACCCAACTTGAAAAATGTTTAGCGGGTTTTGTTCGAACAACACTTGTGGAGGTCAAGCTAGGACTGTTGCCTGTTTGTGCAAGATAATTGACCCTGTCAATTTCAAAAGAAGTACAGAGTCTCCTTGCATTGTTTGAAGTATCAACAAGAGATTTTGCAGGAATATTTTTGACATTTTCTGTACAACGTATTTCTGACGGATGTTGGGAGTCTGCAGCAAAACAAGAATAGCAGTTGTCTGTGTCTTTGTTAGAAGGAACTACTGACTTGTTGCTATTTGAAGAAATTTTTTCTTGACTTTTACCAGTTTCGATGACATCATCAATAAATTTGTCCAAATCCCCAGCAGGGACTTCACACTTGATACCCTTGACTGTAACCATTGGAGGACTTCCATCAATATCAACGTTACCCATTTCAGAGACAGAGTTTTTACTTTGAACGGCAATAACACAATTATAAACAATGTTATTGTTAGACTTAACAACAGTTGAAGCATCTTGCAATTCAGCACCGACAATCTTGCTTTCGTTATTAGCGATGTTAACAATGTCAACAGAGTTATCACTAGTACTAGCCACAGAGTCTTTGCAGAATTCAACATCACACAAACCAGAAGAATCTCGTGGATTATTAACAACTTGATTACTGTCATTGGCGCTAACAACAGAAAATTGTCGGTTACCGTCGGTATGACAATTAGTAACACTATCATAACGCATCTGGGTGCTGGCAACATTGCTATCGCCGTCATCATTACTATTACCACGACTTCTAGAACTTTTATTTCCATTTCTATTGCCATCACCATTACTATTAACAACAGTTATATTACTGGTTGTACAACAATTTGTGATCCCAGTGTAGTCTTCCTGACCAGCTCCAGAGACAAAATCATTTCTTTCTGAACGATCTTGCTTGGCAGTGACTTTACTGACAACTACTGTTTTCACAAACGTTCTCTGATCGAATCTGTCGCTACTTACAACAACTCTTTGAGCCAGAATAGTTTCTCTGTTGATGCTGTCAAACGAACTTTTTCGGCCATCGTTGTTAGTAACGCCACCAGTGCTACTGCTATACCCTTCGTTGGCGATTGCTTTCTTAATACCAACAGAATCTTTCTGTCCAACAGCAAGTTTTCCATCGTTGGAGACATTCAGATTGATAGTTGTTTGAACACGCTCATTGCAAACATTAACGTTAGTTTCAGCGCTCTTGTTAGATGTAGTTGTCTGAAGGGAAGAGTTGACTATAGCCGTATGTCGTCGAAGTGCAAGGAATACTTGTAGATAAAAAATTGGTGTTATTATACTTGCCGTCAAGAACACAAAAGCGTACACCATCAAAACCGCCAGCTTCATTAGGTCGAAGTTTTCGTTATCTAGAGACGGCGCGCAAACTGCATTGTTCGGGCTTGGTCTAAACTTAATTCCTGAAAGAGGTATACCCAGTCCAAGGTAACCAGCAGTTCCAATCCATGTGACGGCAGCAAAAATGGTTGCTTTTTTCAATGTGAAGTATCTACGATAACGCTGAGGGCGTGCTACGCATAAATATCTATTAAACGCAATTACAGTCAGCGTCTCTACTGAAACACCAGCGCAAATGTATCCAAGAATTTCCATAAACTGGCAGCCAAAGCTACCGAAAATCCATCTCTGAGAAATTGAACCCAAAACACTGAATGGTATCACAAATATCGACTGGAGGAGGTCAGTTAAAGCTAAGGAAAGCACAAAGACATTGGTGGCTGTTAGGAGATTTCGATTGCGGTAAAACACGACGCAGATCAGCAAGTTTCCAAAGAAGGCAAAGAAATCTAACGCAACAAATATCAAGCTCTCTATGACAACAAGAGTTTGACTTTTAGTAAAAATCCGTTCAACGAGACTTTCATTTAGTTGTGCCATGTCCATAAAATTTACTTCACAGTTCAGATTGCAAACCGATGTTGGTGTTCATGCGCATCAGTTCTTTCAATTCCTGACTTTGACCTTCATAAATCTTCTCTATTTTATATCCACTGTAGTATTTGTTCTCTTTTTTCGTATTTTTTGGTTTTTTGTTTGTTAAGATGAGAACTCCCACTTATCTGCGTCTGCTTGAAACACCACACAGCTTCCTTAGCGCTGTTGCATGACCATTGGTCTATTTTTCCAGTTTCCTTAGTACAGTGACATGTAGTTATCAGAGTACACAGAACAACCAATAGCTGAGTGATTGGATCTGCCAAGACAAACAAAATCGTTATTACTGAAGTGGTTCTAAAGATGTCACTCTGGTGACGGAGTTTTCATTTTAGTGACGTCATGAAGCCTTCAAAAATCTTTAGAAAACTGCCGCTTAGCACAGAATATTCCCAATTTGTCTCGCGGAACTAGACCAGGACGACATCAATTTTTGTAAATTGTGCTCTCTTAGGAAAACAGTTTCAAAATAATTCCGTTTTGGTTCGAGATCCCAAACACTTAAGCTAAGGGCTACATCAAACGCTTGATTTACCAGCCATAAACTGACAGCTTAAAGATTCGCATTCGGCTGAGAGAGGTGGCAACGATTTCAGCAAAACCAGTTAAGAAATGCGCCTCGTTCAAACTTTGGATACAATAAATCCCCGGGCAAAGGAAAAATGAATGCTTTGCATTTATTTAGCCATCTGTTTTTTCTGATTCTTTCATCTTTTTTCTCATAATTTTTCTTTCCCTTTCTTTTATTTTGTTTTTCTACCAAGCACCTGTCTCTTTGGGCAGTCAAGTTTTATATGAGTATATAACCATGCACCTCTCTACCTATCAATCATACACTTTACTTGAAAACGAAGGACTATAGTTCGGCTGAAACTTGAAAACTGGTTCAACTCTTTCTGGGTGCAAAGGCCCGTAAAGCGTATTGCAAATTGTTTCTGTGTGTGTACGTGTTTCTGTAGCGTCTGAACTTTATCAGCTTGGAAGAGAACAGACAGGTTTGTTATACAAAAGTGTCAAAGCGCTTCATCGCAGTATATTAAAGATGCCGATATCCCCCCGCGGCGCAGTGGCCGAGCGGTTAGCGTGTTCGACTCGTAATCCTATGGTCGCGAGTTCGAGCCCCGGTCAGACCACTGTGTTGTGTCCTTGAACAAGACACTTTACCCGACTTTGTTCCAGTCCTCTCAGCTGTATAAATGAGTACCAGTTCTTCTGGGGACTAACCGATAGATTAGTGCCCTGTCCAGGGGGAGTCAAAGACTCTCAACCGCTTAACACTCACAGAAACTGGAGATAAGCGTCGGCCTTATGGGCCACTTTGGATCGAGAAAGGATTTAACAAAATAATATCCCAAGTACTTGCTCCTTGTCAGGAGAACATTAGTTTTTATTAAAACATTAGGTTTGTGCTCGAATCACTTTTTGGTGTAAAACGACCGAAAACTATGCCTAAAGTTCTTCTTTGATAAATCAAACAGTCCGGATATTTGCAACATGAATATTAAAAAGACATTAATGGAATCAAAGGAAGCAAAGAAGACAAGATTTAAACTTTTATGAATTAGAATTGCATAAACATACAGCGGCTACTTTTTACGATGTAGTTTATCTGTTTTATCTCTTTAGCTACATTGAAAACAAATTTTTATTTAGCTGTCGTTTTATTGAAGCATAAATGAAGTTTAGAGATTATCGGTCGATAATCGAAACATGTATTTTTAATTTCAGTTAAAACCATCTGGACAAAGTTTCACTAATAAAATCACTCTTTCTTTAAAAGGCTTTAAGATTATTTTTTTTCATTACTTGATGATTTCAAAAGTTCTCCTTTTTATGAGTTTGGAGTTAACTTTTAAAGAGCTGTATATTTTAACATAAAAACCGTAAAAAAATGCGTTGGAAATACAATACAAACCGTAAAAAAGTGCATTAGAAATACAATAGAAAAAATTTGGCTGCCGACAAGGCAGAATATTAGTTAACAAACAGCAAAACCGCTTTTCAAATTTTCTTAACAATGGGATGCAGGAAGAAACTGGCATGAAGTCTGCTTAGGGATCTTCGCTCAATGCAGTTTTTTCTCGTTATTGAATGATGGATGCCTATGTTTGGTTATCAGAACCAGAGGTAATAATCAATTGAAAGTTGCTTCAGTTGTCGGCGCTCGCGAAATATGGTTTCCACTTGTTAAAAAACGCTTTTCAAGACACAATCCAGATTAAGAATTACTTACCAGCTATTACCAGGAAGTGATCCTTCTACTAAGTCTTAAAAGATTTGGACACAAAATGGATGAATTTTGCAGCAGTATGAGTTAAAGGGAAAAACTGAAATTAAGCAAACATTAATTCAAGTAAAAAGAAAAGTGACAGGCACATAATTATTGTTGGTACGAACCAATCGAAAATAGCGAGCGACAAAAGAATTGAGATAATGTACTCTGAAGGAAACAATGGCCTTTAGTTAAAGTCAGCAGCAGTAAAAGTGACGGCTACAATATTTTGAATATAAGCTCTTAAACCGAACTGTAACAACATCCAGGCTTGCATGAGATGTATCGCAGCTTGTCTGTTAGTAGCAAATTAAAGAGCTTGCAGGAAAAATTAACTCCAAAAATTGCGTTTGCATGGCATTGCGCAAAAACTTCAGGGCTCTCTATTTAAACAGCTGCAGTCAGCTAATTCTGAACGCGAAAACTTTGTTTGTTTTAAACAGTAAACCATTCTTTTGATGCCGACAAGAAAGAGAAGGCTTTCACAAAGTGAACCTGTATTGCTGCCATTAAATGATTTCTTCTTTATCTTTGAGGGTAAACCGCTGATTCTATTTCCTTATACAAATACAAACACAGAAGATAAATTCAAAGTAGGCATTATCATAGGCAAATGTTTCTTGTCAACAATCAAGTGAAAGTCAGTACAAAGTTCCGTGTGTTGCGAGTTTTTAGCAAAGAACTCAGCAGCCTTTTTAACTACACGCATTCAGCTTTATAAGAAAAACGGATTAGCTAAAGATTGAAAACGGTTCAAGATTAAATCGAGGCTCGGGCTCAATTGCAATTTATTTTTTACTTTACTCAGTTTCGATCTTTAAGAAAATGACTCGGAGTTTTTCAGTCTCTTTTAAAGCCTTTGTCTTTGCTATCCTGAGTCGCAGACTATCTAAACCTCGGAGGTTTGGGTTCATTAACGTTTTTTTCTTCTTTTTTTTTGGACGATCTCGAATTTATACTGAACCCTTTGATGTAAATACACGTTTACTTGCCGTAAAGTAAGTTCCAAACATCGTACTGCAATACCTTATATTAGTCGGATTAGTTAAACTCTCTCGAAAAAGCTGGAAAAAGCTTTGTCTTAATCATGCAAAGGTTATACCAGGTTGGTGGCAGATCTATTTAAATCGCGAAATTCTCGGTACCACTGTACTCGTGACGTCGTAACCCTAGAACGTGTTACACAAAAGCGTGAGGGGATGGGGGTCAGTCCAACTTCAAATTAGTATGCAACCATTTGTCTTGAAACTTGGTATGTGTTATAATGTCACGTGCACTTCCAATTAAGCGTAGTGACGTGGCAACTGTAGCACAGAAACAACACTACCAAGTGCCAAAATCGGTGTTTTTCAATAATGTTCATCTAATCGATATAAAATCGGTGTAAAAACTTGAATTTGTAATTAATATATATATTAGTGTCCAATTATCTTTTAACCACTTTAATCCACGTGATCTCCAATTGGTTTCCATGGCAACAACAGCAAAAAATGCTGCCATGGTTGACATGGCAACGTCTTTCAAAAAACCAAAATGGCAGCCATCGGCCCGAGTTTTGGATTTTGTAATCAGTTGTTCTAAAAAGCTCTAAAACAATAATTAATAATTACAAACATGAAACTTCTTAGAAAAACTACTGAATTCGTAAAAAAATGAAGTTCCACTCTTTTTTTCAGGCATAACACGGTTTTTAAACTCGCAAACGACGAGTTTCGTGGTTTTCTGATGACGTCATCAAATTAGGTTTAAAAGAGATGCTTTTTAATCAAAGAACGGTTGTGCAAAGCTTTTGGCGATTGGTTGAATAGTAAGATCTTAAAGCCTAAAAAAATTGAGGGCGGCAAAAATGACTCCCCCCCCCCCCACCTCAATGCCTTCTAGGTATAAAAGATTTTGACAAAACATTTTCACCGCTATTCCTCGTTTAGCAAGGTCTATCCACTGAAGTAATGAAAATTTTCACTACATGTTCACTTTAACTTCAACCCGAAGTCCGAAAAGCCGAAAATTTAAGGTTAAACTCGTTTCTTAAAAGAAAATAAGATTAGCAATGAATATGTTATTTTCCAGAGCGTTAAAAGAAAAAAAGAGCATCAAAGAGTCTGCGCGCAATGGCCGCGCGGCATCGTGATCTTAGGTTCGCGAGTTCGAGCCCCTGCCAGACCTCTAAGGCCCCAAACACACTAATGCGTTTTTATATGAGGTCTTCGTTTTCGAAAACGGAGACACTTTAAAACGCTTCTGAAACCGGAGACATTTGAAAACGCATCGATACGATTTAATGTGGTAGCACGAAAACGGAGTGTTTCGAAAACGCTGTCGTCATCATGATGAATTGTTGGCGCGAGTAACCAAATAAAACTTGTAATAAACTTTATTCAGTTAAGAAAAATAACAAGAAGCTACTGGTAGCCTACACTCGGGCCGGTAATCAATTCTTTGCAACAGACCAATTACTTTACAGAGCAAACAAAGTCAAGCGAAGCCTCGTGCTCTTACATGTAAACCGCTACTCCGAGCCTCGTGCTTCTACATGCAGCCCGCTAAGCATTGTGGGATGGCCACGCAAAAACCGCATGCCAATTTTGCGAGCCCACGATACCAACGCGACACAACGATAAAAAAGAACAGCCTCGAGTTATTGACTCGATGCCTCACGGCCCGAGTAATTATATTACAGCACAGGTATCGCAAGTTTGTTCAACGCAATAACAGAACAATTGGGAGTTCAGCTTCATTTAATGCCAAACGTTTTAGGAAATTTACAGAGCAAGGTTTAACTTTAACTGAAAAGCTGTCGAAAACCTTTGACATCTCGTTTATAACTATAAGTTATGAAATAAGACAGGCAAATCGGGCAAATTTTCTATGTAAACAATATTTTTCCTCCAAAACTGTACATAAATGCTACTTATAGAGTGCTTTTTCAAATGTCGAGTGATCATACATGTCCTACGATGGCAAACTAGATCTTTTTCACGTATAAAACACCCAAATACTTTGTAACAAAATCTCGTTACCAGAACTCACGCGGTCAAATACAGCACAAAAGTAACCATTGTTTTAACACTGGTAAGGAAAATGTCTTGCTCGCGCTTGCTTGACCGTTTTCTCAAAAGCGCATTAGTGTGGATGGGTGAAAACGAAGCGAAACGATACAAAAACGCTAGTGTGGATGTAAATCTTTTGCTCCGTTTTCGTAAGATGAAAACGGTGCGTTTTTATAAAAACGCATTAGTGTGGTTCAGGTCTAAAATTGTTGTGTTCTTGAGCAAGACTTTTTACCCGATTTTTTTCAGTCGCATTTAAAGCCGGTTAACTTTAACACTGGTTTAAGGGAAAATTTCACCAACACTTGTATCTTTCGAATGAATGTTTTACTTTGCTTACAAACACTATACTCAGACTTTCAAACAATGCAAACATGTTAATCACAAGTTTCCAAGCCAATCAGTTACCGGGTGTAGTAAGAGACAACAGCCTAGATAAACTCTTAGCCCCGGGTTAATCGGTCAGATTTAGCCCTTGGGGCTAATCTGTAGTTACCATTACCTGTCAGTAGATTAGTGTTCCGTCCTCAGGGGGAGTCAAAGACTCTCATCCGCTTAGTAATACGGAAAACGGAGACAAGAGCCGACCCGATGGGCTTAACTTTAGCTCAGTTAAAGTTGCTTACCTCGCAAAACAGAACTGAAAACAACCTTTCCTGTATACTCTTTTGGCCTGGGCAGCACGTGAGTGCCCGAAGCACTAGAATGAGAACGTGTCGAGTGGTATCGCGAGCCCCGAGTGTAGTGTTTAGTTTCCAAGTGGCTGTTACTCAGGGTCTCAAAGCGATAAACGAGAAAGGAAGTCATTTGTTGCTCTAGCATTTGCAAATGGTTTTAACTTTTTTCTTCTCTGATATTATATAACCAACACTATATATAGTTTTTATCAAAACAATATAAGAATATACAATATAAATATTTACTGCTGCAGTTAGCGAACTAATGGTATATTCGAGTCAGGCAGTAATATAAGCCTAACTTACACTACAAGGAACTTTAGGTACCGCACGGCTATTAAAATGTCCAGATGTCAAAAAAATTGGTTCAGCACGGATAGTTTTTTTCGTGTAAACGACTTTGCCCACTCCGTGCTGAACTAAAATTTCATCCGTGCGCGCTCAGACTCAGACCGTGTCGAGAGGTAGTCCGAGCACGGATAAACTTGGCACGGCTGTCAGAAATAGCACGGACGAAGACAAAGTACGAGATGACGAAAACCCAGGCGCAATGAAATATTTAATAAACCAACAGCACAAGGTGATCGAACAGAGAGAAAGAAAGCGCTTAAGAGGAAGTAAAAACCTTATGTAAAGTTTGAAGAGCATTTTCCCGTTCGATTCAATATTCTTTTATTTGACACCTGCGTATACCATTTTTGTCCGTATCGTACCAGAAGTTCCGTGTACACGCTTTTTTTTATACATAAGAACAACTTTATAAGAACAACAAGGCTCAGATTGGCCAAATATTAAGAACAATTTAAGAACAAGTGGAGGCTCGGGGCTCGATTGAGCAAATATTTTTAGCTTTACAAAAAATGATTCGCATTTTTTTTCTTTTAATCATTATCATTGCTTCAAATTAAACACTACCCTGAGGGTTTTTCCTTACAATCGTCGTAAACATGCATACAGTATACTGTATCTTCATAGGGAAATCTGGGAAATGAGCAAGCTTTTGTAGTAAAAGAATGATCAACGCAAAACAACAAAAACCTCATTTTAATAACGCTTTTACTGTTAATTAACACAATGTCCAGAGTAAATGTATTGCAGTAGCTTGGACTTAGTTTTTTTTCGACTTAAACCAAACATAGAAATAAGAACATATTAAGGACAATTTGAGGCTCAAATCGCCAAAAAATTAAGAACAATGAGCCTCGGCCAAATTTACTAGTTCTTATTAAAAAAAAACGTGTAGTGCAAATGGGGCTGTAATGTATCATTTATAAAGTTTTAGGTGGAGATTTACAGACTTGGCGAGTTTCGCCTGACGTCATTGTTTACACTCTGCTTCATTATCATACAACTTAAGTTGTAGAAAGAACAGAGATGAACAACAACTGACTTCAAAACTTGAGAATGCTTATCAAAATGAATGAGTGACCGAACTTTCGGTTCTATACGTGCAGCTTGAAAGAAGAAACCTCAACTCAAAAAACAGCTGGAGGCAAGAAATATAATGAGCCATACATTCTTTGTAAAATTTCAAATTTTTAGAACCACATCGTGGAAAGATTTTTTAGCATATTAATCACTCATTTTCAGAGGAAGTTTGTTTTGAAGAAACATTTCATTATTCAGAAGTTTTTTTTCTGTAACTGAATTAGAAAAAAGAGTGTGTGTGCTAGCGAGGCAAAAAATGTAAACAAAAAACTTGCCTATATCCAAAGCTGAGATAACCATTATGTATATATAGATTTTATTTGTTACTCTATATTCATGAAGATTTATTGATGATACAAAAAGGAGAAACAGCAATAAAACACAAGTTCCCTTCCAAAGGTTAAAACTCCCATGGTCAGCAGAGGCAGTGGACAAAAAACATTTTAACAGTTTACATCATTTTCTTTTTAATAGAAATATATTGCTTTTTCGAAATAAATTTAACGCCGAGGACATGTGTATAATATAGA
The DNA here is from genome assembly GCA_026413305.1 of Hydrozoanthus tunicans. Taxonomy (NCBI): domain Eukaryota; kingdom Metazoa; phylum Cnidaria; class Anthozoa; order Zoantharia; family Hydrozoanthidae; genus Hydrozoanthus; species Hydrozoanthus tunicans. The sequence continues at coordinate 10,686 of JAOBAT010056024.1, forward strand.
AACACATATTTAATACAAAAACTAAGAGAATGCTGAAACACACTTCAGAAATTTATAGTTTGAAGAAACTATAAACTGACATAGAATGACTGGTATGGACCATTTAACCGGTCTCTTCACCTCATATCAGGGCCGGGACTTTAAAAATACACACGTAACACTTTGCGAAAGGGTAGAGCGCATCTAGCGGTGTCTTCTCTCAACCTTGGGCATCATTTGACATCTCGCTATGAAAACCTGACACGAACCGCCTTTACTGGCCTGAAAAAACCAACGCCTTGCTAATCATTTGCCAGCTATAAAAAGGCTGCTGAACTGAAAGCATTCTGTATTATATTGTATGCAATAGTATTTTGTTTTGTATGATATTGTTTCATTAGAATGATAAAGAAGTACTTTTCAGCTAACGAGTTATATTTTTCTTGCATTGTGAATAAACAGAAAGAATTGATGCGAACTATGAACTATTATAAAAGTATTGAAGAAGTCAATATATTTGGATTACATGCACTTTTTCACGTTTAACCATTTTTGGCTGTACTTGAAAATTGAGGAGTCGCAACCAAGCAAAAAACTACAAAATATTTAAAACGTTCTGGTTGAATAGTTAAAAAATGCGTAATTGTGAGCCTATACAACCTTTTTTTGTTGGTAAGCAAAAGAATGACTGTCATTCACTTGTCAAAGGGTCATTTTTTTTACTTGTCAAAGGTTGTAGGCTGACAACAGAAACCTTGTGTTTTAAATATTCGACCTGCAGAGAACGTTTTCCAAATTTTGTGTTTATATGTTTGCAGCCTTGACAAACAATATATGTATTTTACTGAAGTACGGTATCAATGTCACGCCCTCTATAACACTTAATTACTATTGTAGGCTGTTCATGGGCGGCGGGACCGGGGATTGAGGGAGGAATTTGATTAGGAATTTCAGATTTTAAGTATTTAACAATTACAATTTCTTCCCTCCTCAGTAATTTCCCCACCCATGTTGATCAAAATCATATTCGTAGGAAGCTGACGTTTTAAAACAAAGTGAAACTGTAAAAATCGAGAAAGACAAAGAAAGTCTGGCATGTGCAAATAGTTATACCCAGTGAGACGGTTGTGTCCCAGCAGGGGGTTCCTTTAAATTGGGGTGGTAAGTATGACCGTCGTATTTTTTTTGAGGGGGGGGGGTGGGGGGTAAAAAGTGCCCGTCCGGTATTTTGTAGGGGCTGTTATAAGAAACCCTGTGTTAAACCAAGAACCTGTTTTTTCAGGGTTGATATAAGGGGAAGCAGTTGGACTGCTTTCAGTCCCGTGCAAACGTGCGTTGGCAAACGTCCCATTACGCGCGCACCTTTATTTACTGTTTTTTACGTTCAGCACAACACGAGGAGACTTAGCGCCGACCTGCTAGGTATGACCGTCGTATTTTAGGGGTTGTCAAAAAAACCAAGAACCTGGTCTTTTTTGGGGGTTGAAAAATGCAAAGCCATTAGACTGCTTGCAGTCCCGTTTCTTAGGAAACGTGCGTACTGAACAAGAACTTAAGACGAAAATATTTTTTTGGCGGATGTCCTATTACGCGCGCGCCATTACTTAGTGCATATTACGTTCGGCACTACGCGAGGGAACTTAGTGCCGACCCAATAGCCATCGAGAGGAAAAAGTCAATTTTCAATTTGTGTTGTTTAGGGTAAACCGAGAAGCATTTTTAAAAGCGGTGAATTCTTTATACCTTGGTTTATTTTAGGGTATATTGAAGACTTTTCCGAAGTATCATCCCCTCCTCCCTCCCCGGGATAAATTCGTGCTTAAACAACTATTTAAGATTCGACAACCTAAATACTGTAACCTGTATGGTTTGGGGTTATTACGGTAGTATTGAGTCTAATGGCTTTGTGGTATTTTACTCGTCAACGGCTTTGTTTAAAGGCTGAAGAACAATAATTTATAAGAACATGCAGCCCATTCTCGTCCCAAGAGCCCATCGCTTCCCTTAGCCGGCGGGGCCTTCGCACGAGCTGGGAATGAGCCATGACCGGCTTTGGAGCACGTGGATACAAACAAAATGGCGGATGAAACTCGTCTTTTTCTGACTAGCTGTAAGTTTTAATTCGTTTGTAAACGAGAAACTTGAAATGAAGTTTAAGGTACATAGAATTCGCTTTGTGGAGTACACCCCTCAAGCTATCCATTGCTTAGCGTTTGAAGATGTTCAGCATTATCCGAGGTTGGCGGTTTCTCGGTGAGTTGAGTTTGTTATTGTAGACGTATAGCAGCAAAAAGTGCGTGGTTTTGGCTTTACCTCCGTGTAAGAACCTCACAACTGACGTCGCAGACCTTAAAGCACAACTTAATAGGGTTCTTACACGAAGGTAAACCGTAGTTTAAGTTTATTGTACCGTTATGATTATGAAAAAGTTTATGGCAAAGTTCCCGTACTGGGGCATATTTCATTTTAGTAAAATCATACTAGTGGTCTATCATGAATGTTGCATTCTGATTGGCTGCGCAACTCATAGGCTATTAGTGATAGCCTACGAGTAGCGATTGCGCGTGATCATATTTGTCGGCCTGCAGCCTCATGGGCTATTGGCTTCTAGCTCATTCGGGCTCGAAGGATAATTGTTAAATATACATACAAATTAATGGTGCTTTAGTAGCGAACAGTAGGATTTTGGAACAGGAATTCATATGTAATTACAGCAATGCGAAAACTTTATCATTAAGCAGTTTCTAAGCCGTCAGTGTGATGTTGGCCGCTGCACGCAAAGTTAAATTATAATTGCATGTAGTTTAGTTGAAATTGTGCACTCCATCAATCACATCATGCTCATGTTTTTTCTTTGCTTCTGGTTATACCATGCGATTGTTCGACATCAAGCTCAATATTTCTGACTTTTCAAAATAGTAAACGACACGTGAGTAGCAAGCTACTGTAAGTAAAGCAAAGCTTATAATAGCCAACCTGGTGTGAGTCAGGATGGGGAGTCAGGATGGCCGAGCAGTTAGCGCTCTTGCCTCCCACCACTGCAGACCCGGGGTCGAGCCCTGGTTTCCGCATGTTGGCTGATATTTGTCCATCTCAATCTGACTCCAAGGGTTTTTCTCCGGGCTCTCCGGTTTTCCTCCCTCAACAAAATCAACACCCAGCTAATTCTATCTGGCTGTGGAGCTGTGCTCTGAGGTCATGCACGGACCGTATAGCAGCAGCAATATGTGCCTTAACATTCTTTCGGTCCGACCTCGTTGAGCTGCGTCCTTCGCAATTCAGTCCATAACTGCAAGTAAGGGGGATTAGCTCGCTAGATATCATATTTTTTTGTGCTAACTCCAGTTTCAGTAATAAAAGTTGATGACAGTCTTCAACTCCTGGGGAGAGGGGGGGGGAGGTACTCTCATGTATTGGCTCTATGGGCATGTGCTACTTGAAAAGGTATGGTTTTCAAGCCATTTGCCCTGGGATAGGGTGTAGAAATCATAGTAAATTTAGCCGTTTGCAGAAGTTGGTAACTCATTCATATAGCCATCTATATAGTTAGTCAATTGGAACAAATCAGGAAAAGTGTCTTTCGATTTGAAATAGCTTGCTTAATTTCCATACTCTCCCATACTTCATTCTGCACATAAAGCTATTGATCCTCAGACAAAAATATCCGAGGTTAACCTCGCTTTAAGAGCAACCAAAAATTTTCGAAATCACTGTTAAGGTTAGGTTAATGGTTTGGGTGGTGGTAAGGATTATATCTTTTGATTCCCAAAAAGAAAATGTGGAGTTCGGTGACTATAAACTGCATGAAAATGTGGCAACCATTACTGTATGCACTAAACCCCACACGTGTTGCCCTGAACATTGCGTGCAATGAATAAAGCACACACATAACAGGACATTTGCCAAAGAACTTTTGAGTTTTGTCTTAACTTCTTACTAGTTTGCATGTTTACCACATTTTACCAAAACAAGGAACTGCAAGCAGTCTATTAGGTTCAAGTTTTTCAACCCTAAAAATACCAGGCTCTTGGTTTAACACCGGTTTTTCCTTAACAACCCTTCATGAAGAAATACTTGGCTGAATATTTCAATGCGCAAAAGTACGAGGATGTACCTACCACCGAAGTATAGGGAATATCACTCCCCCTGGGAGTCTGACAGGGGCGGAAACTCATGACAAGTTACAGACACTTACTACTGGGCAACTGCACTGCCAGTACTGCTTTTACAAGTTAGAATTTTGTAATAATTGATGATGCTATAGTGACCTTAGTTAATAGGTCATAATTATGGTTGTATATTCATAACCCTTGGACAGCTAGTCGATAGAGCAGAGGACTGTAAAACTAACATCATCATCGCTGATTCGAATCTGGCCCAAACAACTTTTTTACTAATTTTTTCTTTTCTATACGAATTTAATGTCATTAACGAAACAAAAACATTTGAAAAGCTTAAAGACAAAATCAATTATTTATGTTATAAAATGGATAATAATTATGTTTCTCCTTGTTTTTTGTCAGGGCTGATGGTAGTATTGAGCTGTGGAGGACAAAGGATTATTGGTATCAGCAGGCTGTAAGTGACAGTTTAAACATTTGGAAAGCTGCTTAGTTGGTTAAAACATCTAAAACATGTTTTTGGTTGCCTGTATAAGGCATTTTCATACTCATGCACAGTGTATATATCCCACTGTTTTGGTGGGCCACAGTTCTTACAAATAATATGGTTTCCCAGATATTAAATAGTTTTTGCCTTTATACAGTAATTCATAATGTTTTGCAGTGTTTATTTCCCATTGTTTTGACTGGACGACACAGTTCAGTGATATTAATATTTGGTTAGACCTGTGACCCACCAAAACAGTGGGATGTATGCATTGCGCTCGAGTCTAGAAATGCCTTGTTTCATTGCATTTCTGCATAAATTTCAAGGGAAAGTTAATCAATACAAATTGTCAAATAGATTCAAGATGTCTTATTTGTTTAGGGAAGTTTTTTGTCTCAGTTTAATTACTGTGCTAGTTTATAAACCTCTCCTTGCATGTAGCTAAATTTCACTTAGAAATGAGTTACCACTTTGATTATAAATTTCTTATAACTTCTTGTGTTAATGTATCTTTTGTATTTACATAAAATTATATATTGTTTATGTATGTTGTTATATCTGTAAACTATCTGCTATCGGTTGAATAAAAGAAAGCTACTGTAGCACAGGACAAGAATTGTGAAGATGAGAGAGTGCTTGCTACTTCCTTTTAGATAATTCCTGGATGCACTGGGACCTCAGTGGAGTCAATTTCTTGGTGTGGGACAAGACTTTTTTCTGCTGGCCTGCATGGTGAAATTACAGAATGGAATCTGGACAGGCTTGCACCAAAGGTGATTATCAAGATCGAAAGAGACAGTGGTTCTTCTAGTGTATGCTATTGTCTACATAGGTTAAACTGTGATATCAATTATTAAAAAGATGATGTTGATAATGGAAATTATGATCAAGATGAATATAGTAATAGTGGTAAACATAAATTGTATTACCACATACTTAGTTCAATATTTACACAGTGGATTGGTGAATTATAGATCGAATCAGCCACCCATATCAATCACAAGTAGTGATATCAAAAACAGCCAATCAGATTGCACAATTTCCATATTATCAAGTGTGATTGATAAGAAACTTTTCCCGCCGTTGAAACAACTTGTTAATCTACTTTGTTGATGATTGAGAGAAACATATAGAATCTCACTACAGTAAGTATGTGATAAAAAGAAATATACATGGCCGCTTTATCTTCTCGTGCTGCTTTCACTTGTGAGATATTTTTTCAACACTTGAAGATGAAACTCGTATCTCGGTGTGGCCATGTAATGCCTTCTATTGAATTTTCTAGTAATTGTAATGAAAAAATATATAGTGCTATTGATGATGGTGATGATGATGATGATGAAACAGAACTCAGTTCTCGATCTTGTCTGTAATTGCCCTTTATTTGATTTATGCATGGGCAGTTACAGATTATCCATTGCTACTAGTTTGTCATGCAAGCAAAAATCAAGACTAAACAAATTAATGTTCACATGGACACACAAAGTCATCCAAAATGAAGAAAACAAAATAACAGTTTCTCTGCTAAGCTACTAAATAAAGGTAAATGAATGAGTCTTTGTCATATTTCCTTTAGTTTAATAGTTTGGCCAAAACTATATTTTATTCTCTTACAACCTGGTTTTTTTTGTATCATTGTGAAATTAGGCCACTGAAGACTCATTAGGTGGTGCTGTATGGAGCTTAGCCCTTAATCATTCACAAACCCATCTAGCAGTAAGTATAAAACAGTAGAGTGGTACAGGTATCTTAGTATGTTATGAGAACTCACAAACTCATCATTAAGGGTAAGTTGGTCCACTTGGACTGGTAGGCAAATGTTACCAATAAACAAGAAAGGGGTGTGGCCACACTTAGCTTACCCCAGCCTATGACTTCTGATTGGTAATTGCAGCAGCCATAGCTCTGTCAAATTGGCTACAATTTAAAAACTAAGTGTGGCTGAAACTATTTTAACTTATTTAATGAAGGGCAAGCAAAGCTCCAAAGGACCTGTGCATTCAGGTTAAGGCTAATTTGATCCAGTATGAGACCATTTTCATGTTATTGTGTCAGAAATATATAAGAATCTGGTTTTTATTAAAACTTTTCATTGCATCAACAAGTAGGTAAAGAGTGGCTGCCTTGTAATTAATTAAAAAAAATTGTTTTTTTAACTCTCTTCTCTGTTTTAAGGTGCTGATACTTTAAGTTAGTTTCCATCAGAATAAGAGAATACAACAAAGATTTAAAGCAATCACAGTTTTAGTTGATCACAGAGACCACAAATTCTTGAGTTTTTTTATGTTATATGTACCAATCAGGTACATTTTTGACCAGTGTACAAAATAATTGTGTTAATTTTGATCCATATTCAATAGGCAGATTTCAGATTTCAAACAAACATTTTCAAATCCAAACACCTTCAAGACCTAAAACAAAGAAACGGCCAATCAAGTAGCAGTTGACTCGTTAATAACAATGGCTCAAACTCGCCTCTGTATTTTATATGGCTTATATTATTAAGAGTGCCTTGAAATCTGTTTCTTTTCAGGCAGGCTGTGAGGATGGCTCAGTTCGATTATTTGAAGTCACAGACGATGGTCTGCAATATGTCAAGGCACTTGATAAACAGGAAGGTAAAACATGTTTTTTGCTTTAGTTAATTGAGAAATTTGTTTTATAATAATCAATCTAAAACTCTATATATGTTCGACAATTCAAAATGATAGTAGGTTGTAAGGTGAGATCGATCAGGTTAGCATATATATAGTCCTGAGAAGGACCATTGTTGATGTTAGTGACTGATGTTTCAACAACCTGTGCAGGAGTCATCTCCAGAGTGAGAAATTGTGAGTCATTTGAATACTAATTATAATTGTCTAGTACGTGAATACTGATTGGTCAGCTAAGTTGTGATGTGATTTGTTGTTAGACTCAGATGAAAGTTTATGCTTCATGATGATTTTATGTTGTTTTTGTGCTTGTTCTGTTCTGTTTCCTTTTTTATGTGACTCACTCAGCTTTTAAAGTGTTATGGTTCCCCCACAAAAATTATCCTCTCTGTACAAAACTGTCTCATTGACTGCTTAACATACATAATTATTTCCTCCACACAAGATAAAACTCAAAAATCACTTACTATAGAATTTATGGTTGAAGCAAGATTTACAGCATCAAACTTGTGTTCAAATATGTAAGGTGAAGTGACCTCAATTTGGGTGAAACAATCTTGGACCATTAACCTCCTAATTAAATGCAGTAAATCCCCTTGAGTAAGAACCTAAATTTTAAGAACCTGTTAGGCTAAAATCTACCAGTTATGCCCCCTCTACCTAAGAACATATTTAGTTTAAAATTTGGATTCAGGTTCTTAAATTCTAAAAATAATTACTTTATGGAAATCATTGAGGGGCATGGAGAAACCTGGCTATTTAACAATTATCCCTCTAGCCAGAATGGGACAGAAGCCAATAGCCCATGAGGCCGAATGCTGATAGTAGCAATTCAGGATGGGGGGGTTTGGGCAGGGGGTCAAAAGCTATATCGGCAGAATTGTAGAGCTTCCTAGAAATAAGAACCTATATTAAGAACCTAATGACTCCAGATTTTTGTTGTACACCTTTTATGTAAGAACCTGTTTAGCCTAACTGGAAAAAACACAGGTTCTTACTCGCAGGAACTTACTGTGTTTCTTCATTAATAGGAAGGATTCTTAGTGTGAGTTGGCATCAAAGTGACCAAGTCCTTGTGGCCGGCACGTCTGATAGCACTATCAGAAAGTACAATGTAGACACAGGTGGGTGAACTTTGTGACAAATTTTATACAGTCATCTGAAGAAATTAATCTTATGACCAGTATGATATTGGAGACTGACAGCAGTCTCTTTCATTTCCTCGGAATCAGTTGAAATTTGGAAGTTTGAATTGTAAGTTCTGCAAGCAAAAAACATTTAGAAACTGCTGACCAATTGTGTAGTGGGCAGATTGAACGAAAAATGTGTCTTATTTTGAGCATGGGAAATACTATAACCATTAATTGAAATTGAAGGTCTAACTGGTTCCAAGAGTGGTATGCATATGTAAAATTAATAGATTATTGTTAATCTCCAGAAGTACAAAAATTCTATTCAGAGGTCGCTAATGGTGACAGTATTTCCCAGGCTCAAAATAAGACAGATTTTTCATTCAACCTGCAGCCCACTACAAAACTGGTCAGTAGTTTCTAAAATTGGTTTTTGCTTGCAGAACTTGCAATTCAAACTTCCGAATTTCAGCTGATTCAAAGAAAATGAAAGAGGCTGCTGTCAGTCTCCATTATTATACTGTGTTATGGTCATAAGATTAATTTTTTATTTATTTTTGTACAGAATGGCAAATTGAAGAACTGGTTCCAAGAGTAGTACATATCCGATTAGACTGTATAGTAAATATAAAAAATTCTTGTTAACCTCCAGATGTATGGTTATGGACTTACCATTGACTTACCCTTTGCAGTATTGTTGTTTACATGTAGATATTTTGTTTCTGCCTTTACAAGTGTCCACTCTCAGTTGCTGATTGGAGTTTTTGGTTTTTGCTTATCCTGAAGGGGTTTCCCTGAAAGTACTGAACCGGCCTCACATTTAGAAGTAAGCTAGGACTTTAGATTCAGTATGTTGTAAATTTACTTACTACATACTGAATCTAAAGTCATAGTTTTCTAATATGAAATGTGAGGCCAGTTCAGTACTTTCAGGGAAATTCCTTAATATAGTACTTTACAGATATTGTATGTCTGTGAATGACAAAATTTTTAAAACTCAGTGGATCATGGGCTGATGTACTTGTGGTTATTTTTACAGCTTATAAATATTCGATTCACCTTTTCCAGGTCACTGCACATTGAGAATAACTATGGAAGACTTTCACAATCGGGGCACACTTGTGTGGGCATTGCACATTAACAGGTAGCCCTTTCAACCCTAAGTGTACAAATGATGTACTACTAAGTTCTCCCAATCAAGAACCCATACTTTTCCTATTTCCAGTTAAGGAGAACTTTGCTTTTCTTCCTCAGGAGTTTAGCAGTCGGTGTTTGATCAATTCCCAGTTTCTTGTAACCATATACATGTCTTAATAATTTGTATCAATTTTGTAAGCTGGTGTTGATAAACAGGCCAGCTGTTGTTGAAGCTGGTGTTATTTAAGTGTTATTTAAGTATCACAGATAAAAGTAGTAATGGTAGAGAGGTTTTGATGAGGATGGAAGTGAAAGGACGTGGTAGTGATTCAGGTAAATATGACAATGATGATGATGACTTAAATGTGATAAAGCTAGTACATTAATTAGAACTTTATACATTGCACGCTGTCCAGTTTAACTTGGAAATTGGACAAAAAAATTTTGAGGACAGCAAAATTATTCCTGATTGAAAATAATGACTGACTTTCAGTTATTATTTTGTTAGTGTAAGTTTGAACCAATTTAAATTTACTCACAGCATCTCTTTGCACAATCAAAATCTACCATTTCTTATCCCCTGTTTTTTTAAGTGAACACGCTTGCTAATGGTTAGATCAGGTTTCTAATTTTGCTATTTTTTCTTTGGGTTAGTGATTACACAATAATCAGTGGAGATTCCCTTGGGAACACACAGTTCTGGGATGGAAAGCAAGGCACTTTAATACAGGTACAATTCCATTGTTTCTTTTCCATGATCTTAGTCAACAGTCTTTGTTTCCCGTAAGACTTGAATAGCTTTGACGAGGGCTTGTTTGCCTAAACTAAAGGCTGGCTAACATTGAACTTTGATTAAGCCAAAGTTCAAACAGTACTTTCTTCTCAAAGGAAAAGTTAATGGTTCTTAAAAATACTGTGTAGGTTTTCTACAAAAAAAGTTGTCAATTACGAAATTACATCTCAATTTAATCTCTTGTTGGAAACAAGAACAAAGGTAAAAAATTGAACCCTGGATTAGTGTTAATCAGCCTTTGAACGACTGGACCCAGATAAATTAAAAGGTTGCAATTATATGTCGTAGAAAAATTATTTTCAAATTTTCCCAAATTTATGTATCATCAGATAGAGAAGTTCTCAAATCTTGAAGTACAGTACGAAGTTTCTGCTACAAACTGATAAATTTAATTTACTTAATACACTGTAAACATATTTGTCAAGCTTTGAACCACCACAGGGCAAAGGTCGGAAGTTTTTGATGCTGTGTTTTATTACTTTTTTTCAATTTATTTTGAAGCAGTTACACCAATTATACTTCTATGATCAGTACTTGGTAAATTTATTCTGCAGGCTCTACCAAATCTATGGTTTTTGTTGAAAGTATTGAATTTTACCTGATCATCTAACACCAACTCTTTATTTAATAGTTTTGTGGTGCAGCAAAACCATATTTCTGTTTTGATTGCTTAACCCTTTAGCCCCAAATATGCCATATTCTCCCAATTAGAACCTAAACATACTTCATTCATCTTCAGTAATTTTGCTAGAATTTTCTTTGATCAGTTGCATTTTTTTTACCAAAATAATGTTTTATTTTGTATACTGTATGTGTAAGTTATGTACAGAAAAGTTAGATGTTGATAAACAGGCTGGGGCTGGTAGGGTTAATAGTAAATTGATTTTACTTTTTTATGTAATATATTGCTTTTCATGATTTCACTCTCTTTATACTTTAAAATAATTAACACTCAAAAATTATATTCTTCTTCCTAGAGTTACAAAGCCCATTCAGCTGATGTACTGTGTTTGTGTGTTAATAAGGTTAGTGTAGTACACCTACTGTAGGAGTTGAATTGATGGTCCTTCACTGGGTATGGTTGAAATAATTTATTCTTGTTGTAAGAAGCATGACAATTCTTCTCTCCTGTATGTGCACAGAGAATTTGAGAGTTTTAGTCTCAGCAGAATAATAATATCAGCAAAAAACTCTCAACTTTTAAAGCATAAGTGAAATGAAAAATTTTATCTCTTCACTGGATAGACCTTGCTAAATGAGGAAGCACTGAAAAAATTTTGTCCAAAATTATTTTATTAATGGTTTTCAAAATTAACATTAACATTTTTAATGTTTTCAACTGATGACACCACTAAGGGTTCAGGCAAATTTGAATGTTTTAATTCTGCTGCAAATGCATAACCTTTGGATGAATTTGAACCAAATTTGGACAGATGATCTATCTACCTCGAGATATATCAGCAGCCCAAGTTTGGCTTAGTGATGTCATCAATCGAAAACTGTTCAAATCTTAACAATTTTCTTGAAAGCCATGAAAGATTAAACATTTTTAATAAGATTTTTCACTTTATAAAGACAATTTAGGTTGATCATAAACTATCTATTGTATACTTACTCACCAATACACTTATCAGGTTGTATAAAAACGAATTCAGCTGTTATCGATGTAGAGGTTTGCCTTACCCTGAGTGCAAGAGGACACTTCAATACGCCCTTTGCACTTAGAGCTCACATGAACCACTCCCACTGTATTTTAAAAGAACTTGTATGTATATAGCTATGAGAAAATGGTTTTCAGAAATTGAAAGACCAGACTAACAGTTAGAAGGCATAAATTCAAGTCTTATGATAAGTACATAAGACAAAATAAGTACAAAATGATGGTGAATGTACTGTAAAACAAAATGAAAATGTTTCTTTAGGAAGTGTATGTGAAAATTTTACTGGAGGGCAAGGCTTGCTCACCAGTCAATATACAAAGCCTTAGAAAATGCCCAGTTTATTTTACTTTCCATGTTTTACATGTCATTTTTTAATCATTTTGTAATTCAGTTTTCCTTTATAAATGGTTGAAAAAGTGCAGCTGTAGTAGATAATAAAATTATACAAGTAGTTAGTGGGGACAAAGCAATTTGAAAGCAAGATCAGTAGTTGATCGATCAAAGCATAGTAAATTATAGTTCAAACCAGTCCTTATTTAATTTCAGAGTGAAGACATGGTGTTCTCTGGAGGAGTTGAGAACAAGCTAGTGCAATTTCAGCTCATAAAATCAGAGGTATTCACAGGAGGGTGTTCAAACTATCTGTCGCTTACCAACTGAGTTATTTGAACACTTGTTTGTTTTTGTATTTGATTTATTGTTCACTGTGACATAAATAACCCAATATACTCTGTTTATAAATTCCCTTTTTAAAGGATCAAAGTGGTGCATCATGGGTGAGATCTGGTTTCACAAGAAATCACACCCACGATATCAGAGCAGTTAACCTTCTTCATTCAAAGAATATCCTTGTGTCTGGAGGTGAGCTTTGGGTGCTGAAAGATATTAATTTTGGTTAATCTTTTCAGTGCCTACCAGTTTAATGTTTTTTTGCACCTACTCCAACTATTTCAGATTAAGAAAAAAAAATTGAAGTTTCTTCCAGATTGTCAGGTTGATGAAATGTCTATTTCAAATTTAAAATTCAAAAGGGTTTTCTCACTTACAGGAAAAACAGCCACACAAATCAAGTTTTCATGCAAATGATGTATTCAGATCCAGATTACAGTCAAGCCCAGTTTTCTTGCACTAAAAGGTTGTTAATATAAGGGCAATTACTTTGTTTCTGAGCAGTTTTTAAAACCGTCTTATTTTTTTAGTTTGTATATTCATTATAACTGTGAATAATGTAGAGTGTTATTCTTGTGAGTTATCTTCAGTTGATAACAAATTGTGAGCTTTTGTCTTTTCAGGTGTAGATACACATTTGAACATCCACCCAGTAAAATTGTATGGTAAAAGTCGTCCAAGAAAAGTTCCAGCTTTCCCTCATGTGAGTTTGACTTTCAGAATTATAATTATGTAAACTTTAACTGGAGGGGGTGCAGGACCAAAGATAAATAACTAATCCCCTAAAAGTTTTCAATGATGAGTTTGTATTAAAGTACTCAAACTTTTATGTACATAGTAATTATTTCTATGGGTTACATCTAAAATGGTTGTCTTGAAAAGTATCTCATTTAAATATAACTCAAAATACCAATATCATACAAAGCCAGACGACATTTCTGGACACCTTCCATTTCAATATGGCACTGAAATTCAATGCAGAATAACAATTCAATTGAAATTTTTAACAAGAAATTTTTCTACACTCAGTCTGTTGAAAGTAGGTCTAAATCAAACTTTAATCTGCTGGACTAAACCATCATTTTGGTGCTTACAATAAAAATAAAGGAATTCTGGGAGTTTATGTAAGACTTTATAGTTCTAAGGTGGTGATTTTATTTCATCTCCAGCTTCCATGTAGTGCTACTTAAGCAGATAAAAAAATTTATTTCCCCTGAACAGAACACTAATCCATCACAGGTTAGCTCCCAGCAAAACTGATACTCATTTATTCAAGCTGAAACAAATCGGGTCCTAAAGAGTGTTTTGCTCAAGAACATAATATACAGTGATCTGACCAGGGCTTTACCTCAAACATGCCAACCTCTCAGCCACCATACCGCCAACTATTCCAGTGATTAAACTTAAAGTTTTGCCTGGGCGGTGTAAAAAACGTGTGGTGCAGGTTCCATCAATCCCATGGTGTGTTCAGGATTGGGAACCAAATTCTTGAGACTACTACATGCATAATTTTATATATATGCAGTAAGAACTACAGTGTGTGCTTTTCATTACTTCCATTGGTGGATATATATGCATGTAGTAGTCTCAAGGATTTGGTTACCAATCCTGAACACATCCTCCTCATATGGGATCGATGGAACCTGCACCCTTAACACTGTAAGTTTAGCTTCCCCTTCAAGTTTGGTGAAAAAAATTAAATAATGTAAAATTTTGAGCCTTGACACACGTTTTTTACACCGCCCAGGCAAACATGCCAACCTCTCGGCCACTGTGCTGCCAACTATTCCAGTGATTGAACTTAAGTTTTGACTGGACAGTATAAAAAACCTGTGTCAAGGCTCAAAATTTTACATTATTTAATTTTTTTCACCAAACTTGAAGGGGAAACTAAATTTACAATGTTAAGGGTGCAGGGAGCCAAATCTTTGAGACTACTGTACATGCATAGATATCTACCAATGGAAGTAAAGAAAAGCGTACACTGTAGTTCTTACTGCATATATATAAAATTAATGTTTGTAGCTTTGTAATTCTTCAACAGCGGCCCATTATTCACCTTGCATCAAAAGCTCAAATTCTAATGCACCAAAAGCCAACAGCTCTTCACCTCTGGAAGCTTGGAGCCACTGGTAACCAAAAATTCCTTTACTTATTGCTGCTTACTTCTAGGAGGAGTTTTAGAAGTTCATTAATATTCACTTGTGTATAGAGTTCTTATTTACATGAATGTACAGTATGTGTCTCGGAGGAAAGCATAGTAAAAACTTTATTAAGCTGTTATGAAATAACTATTACAAAATGATGGTTAGAAGCAACATAAAAAAATTCTTGAATCAGATATGCGTACAAGTTTGCAAAATGTTTTCAGAATATAATTATTGTATTTTTCAAACTTACAATTTGCAAACAAAAAGTCAGGTTGCAGGAATAAGGAGGGATAGTAGATCACCAGTCTAGTAAATATCTGAAAGAGCAAAAAAATCTCCTTGTGACCATAAAAAACTCAAAGTTAAGATGTCCTTGCCTTGGTAGTTATGAATATACATTAGAATTGTGCTAGTTTAACTTCATAAAAAGATACAAAACAATATTTTATTAATATTTTTGTTAACTATCATTATTATTAATTATAATTAGTTATCATTAACTGACATTTAACTATTACTAGATGAAATAATATGTCAGAAACTAGGAGCAAAAAAACTTTGATATCCCTTTTAAATTAGTGAGAGTATTGTGTGAGGATGCCCATGATGCATAGGGGCCCTGGGTAAGTGAGTTAAGATGTTCAAACAAATTAAATAGAATTTTTTTAATTTGATTTTTTGTTTTTGGCTCAGCAGATGATGAAAACTCTGAGGTCCAGAAGACACCAACTCATCTACTACAAATAAATCCCAAGGTACCAACTCTCAGAGTTATATAACCTATCAGAATCATTAGAACAATAATTATTTCAGCCTTTAAGGAAGTTACATTATCTACTAATCAGGCCAAGCCAGCTTACTTTCAAATCCTTTGCCTAAAACACAGTTTACCACTGCCTGGTGAGCCTAGTTTGTGAGTTGCCTGTCTGTTGTGCGGGAGGCCTGGGTTTGATTCCCAGTGCCAGACCTTCACTCAGGTCTCAAAGCATCTGAGGAGAAAGTGCTGCCTTTGCTTCAACACCTGCAAACAGCTAAACCCTCGCATCTTCTCTGATAAGGGTGTTAAACCAAAGGCCCCGGAAGGGAGATCATGAAGGGGACCTGGAGTCACTATATGGTAGCTGGTCTCCTGTGACTCTTTAAGTCGAAATGTTATAAGCATAAGTTAACACAAACAAAAGGTGTTGTATTAAATTTTCTTGAATTTATTGTTCCTTTCAGAAGTTATTAATGAGAGCTTTAATTTCAAAAATGGCATCTACATTACAAATTTAATGAAACGTTCTTAAATCAACAAACTCGTCTAGCTTTGAAAATACACTAGGATTCAGTTTTCTCTATCGCTTCATACAAAAGATTTTCATTTACATTCCTCACTTTCTCATTTTCTTTTGTTGCTCTTTTTTCCGTGCAAAATAACTCAATGTCTGACTCTATGTATCTAGTCCAATCTAAATAAACCAACTTTAAAACTAAATCTTACTTATTTTAATATTTATCTTGCTAGGGTGAGAACCATATTCTTGACTCGACAATCTCTGCATGTGGAAGTTGGGTTGCCTTTTCAGATGTTTTCCATACCAGCCTCTTCAAATTAACCTTGGTACGAGTATGTAAATGATTTTAATGTCACCATTCACATTCTCATTATCATTGTGTTTATCGTTATCAGTATCTCTAGCCCTAGGTCGCTGGTTCAAATCAGGCTTGAAGGACCATGAATGAAAATGTACTAAACCAACCCTGATAAATTTACCCGCTGTCGGTTGACTCTTAATTCTTCTGTATTTCAGACTCAAACCCGGTTACAATCTCTAAAGTGTGTTCCACTTGAAAGAAAGTAATATTTATACTTCCCTTCCATGTGGATCCATAATGCTTTTTGTGTAGTAATCAATACTTCAAATGAGTTCAAACGTAGTGTCCTCTTGCTCTCTTTGCTGATGATTCTCAACTGTGGATATCATATAAACCGGATTCTAAACAAAATCAAGACTCTGCATATGAATCTGTTCAGAAATGTATGAGTGATATTAAGAATTGGATGCTTAAAAGGAAGTTAAAAATGAATGATGGGAAAACAGAATTCTTATTAATTGGCAC